>JAAGKR010003050.1:7500-25327 GCA_011419295.1 Clarias macrocephalus
ACGCTCAGTGAGCCAAAACCGTCATCAGGAAAGCAGGAGTTTAGGACCTGAGATGTCAAGACAAAACTGGGGGCAAAACCCCCAAACTGGGCGGGGCATATTCTCTCCCGCCCGTGTGCGTTAGAGTGACAATTGTTAGTGTATGTGGAAGAGGGTCGATATGGCTTCCCTCTGAGTGTATTATGCCACTCTGTGGCGCAACATGAGCAGCAGTTAGAAGCACCTGTTAGCCTTCACCCTCCCCATGTGGTAGCTGTCTTTTGATGGCGGAGACATGGCTAGTGGCTACGCCAAATTGGGCAGAAAACTGGGGTAATAAACTATATAAAGTTTGGGCTCTCAAAGTCTTGCTACTTTTAGACATTCTGAATTCTAATAACTCTGCAAACAAGTCGTGTAGTCTGCAGACTAGATCCAATGAACACGATGCACGACGTCTTACGTTGCAGTGAGGCAGAGCACCGTTCATGATCTCCTCTGCATTGAGATCCAGAGTGTGGACTATCTGGCTTGTTCTGGCGTGTTTGGCTTTAACTGCAAACTTAGTGATGAGTCCGTTGATGCGTATGGGTAGAAACCATTTCAGTACGACCGAGGAGTGATTCTGAGCGAAAGCCGTGAGGTTCGTCACCATGCCAGGAGCTGCAGGAAAAAAAAAAAACAGGGAAAACTTTAAACATTAAAACCATTCAGCACTTGCAGGTACAAACGGACTTACTGAAATACTGTACTGTATATGCAACATTGCTTACGGGCATCTGCGGTTTTGAAGAACAGTGACTGGCTGAAGGGTCCGACTCCTGCCTTGTTCACCGCTGCAACCTAAAAGGATTCGTTGGTAAGTAATGAAAACATATATTTAAACTGCACACACACTTTCTGTGCCGTATAGTGTTTTCAATTAAAAACAAAACGAATGTATTGCTTTGTTGATTGGGACTTCACAGGTTTGTGAATCCAGTAGAGAAATAACGGAAAAGCCACAGGGATCTCTCGTACATCCATAGATCTTTTTACCAGATAAATAATTAAGAGCTGCTGAATAATTGAACGAGATCAATGGAATGGATGTCATTGGCAACTTTCCCGCAGCCAGTTCGAGTCACTCTGCATGTCCGCTCAGTACGGCACTTTACACACCTTATGTTAAACACAAATTTGAAGCAATTCACCTGTAAAATACAGACATAATAAAATAGAAGTGTACAATCAAGTGTGAAGCTTAACCATTTAAAGTCGCACTTATTAAACTTATTGTTACTCTTACTCTATATTTCTTATCCTATACAGGGTTTTGGGACAGCTGGAGCTTATCCCAAGCGAATTAGGGGCAATAGGCGGGGTACATCATGGTTGGGCGCAAACATGGTGGCACAGAGGCTCAGTGATTAGTCCCGTCACCCTGCAGTTCCAGCGTCCAGGTTCGATTCCCGTCTGGGGGGGGGGGTGTTTGCCTGTTCTCCCTGTGCTTGGTGTGTTTTTCTTCCCACAGTCCAAAGACATGCAGGTTACGATAATTGGCCTTCCAGTGTGAATGTTGACCACTAGGTTCGTAATTGGACTATGATCGGACTACAGAGGTTCCTAGATGGATGGGTGATGTAGGGCACATACATGCACACACTTACTCACTCATTCTGAACCCTTGACCCTGGAGGTGCGTGGCCACAGTGGCTAACCACTAAACAAGTGCGTTTATATTATTAATTTCTATTCATATAGTGTAAATTAGCGTGACGATCTGTTATCGCTCCTCGCTCCCTCTGTAGGCTCACTAGGTAGGCGGCCTCCCCTTCTGCGCTGAAGATGTGGAGCAGAGTTGTACAAACCTGAAAAAGTGGCATGCGAGGGTGATGTATCGCGCCCAGGGACTTTAGAGAAATCTAAACTGAAAGCAGTCATTTGATCGCAGCGCGAGGACGGTCGCATGAACTCCCACAACACTCCCACACAGAGCCACTGAAGAGGATCCACATTAAGGCCCCCGTTCCCAGCCGGAAAACCCGCCCAGCAGTCAGACTCCCGTCTGAGGCCGCACCCAATGGAGAGCTGGGAGGGGGCGGCTGATTAGTGAAGATTAGTGGGAAGAAGAGTGTCCATGGGGCACGCAGGAGCCGCTGCCCACGCCGGCCCACTCGCCAGCCTGTGCCCGCATGCCAGCTGGGCACTGCCACCACACCTGCACGTGCACATACCTCCTTTACATACTTTTCTTCCCTTTCTTCCCATCCTCCATTCTTAAACCCTTTTCCTTCCCCTTTTTTTCCTTAATAAATGTCTCCTTTTCCCCTAAAACCTCACCTCATGTCTCTGTTTGTGGTGCCGCCTATGCGTCAAACCTGTTACAATATATTGTGAATAAATTATTTTTATTTATATATATCGTAAATACGGGTAGAGAGGTTATATTATAAGTGATGATCAATAATACATAATTCCACACTTCATGTTTGTATCAATGCCGGCCAAACACAAGCATTTCAGGAAAGTTTCAGAATAAATATCAGAATAATTGAACATGGGAATGATGTCACAATATTAACAATATTGAATCATGTAGTATTCCCATCACTATCAGAACTATATAGGATAGGGGAAACAATCATGTGCTAATGTTTCACATGAACACAGCCATAATTATGCTAATGGTAGCTAACGTTTCTTATTATCAGCGTAACGGGTAGCTTACTGTCTTGAATGCGGCGAACTCCTTTGAATGAATAATTGAAAAATTGACGTTCAATCATTTGTGTCCAAATAAATAACACTTGTAATTTAACACTGCACTCAAGTCTTGGAAGTCCTCTATGTGTGATACGCGTGATTGTTCAGCTCAATTCATTTCTTTAAAGCACCACTACTCACAACAGATATTGTCACAAAGCAACTTGGATCTGGACCCACGTACAGAGTAATTGAATGTAATACCTTAATGTTATAGGTGGCTCCTGGCGAGAGCGTGTTCAGCAGGGTTTCCGGGATGTCCAGACTCTTGGTGATCTCAAGGAAGGTTGGGTCAGGATGTGGACACACTTCCTTGTATCTGATGACGAACGAGTGGATGCTCAGGTCAGGTGGAGGCGGCATCTTCCATGAGAGGAGGATTCCATTAGAGCCCACTCGCTCTCCTTCTGGTTTGAAGGGAGCTGCTGGAACTACATGTATAGAAATGTGTGTTATTATACAGTATATTATAAGGTGAGCAAAAATGTAAAAACATTTAGAGACAAAACGTCTTCATCTGCAATGATTTTCCTAAAACAGTACGTCCTGACGTGTTTTATTCTTTTTAGACCACAGCAGTTTTCCAATTATTGAAACTTTTTCTTTTACCCATGAATCCCACTTCAATTCATAGTTACATTTAATGTCATCTCCAAGGTATATCCTGTTTTAAATGATGTTATTAAAGTAATATCACGACAGGGACTGCTGTTGCACTGAAGATATTACAACCGTGCTGATATTCAGTATAACAGGACGACCTCGAGTGTGACATTACTTTTATGCAACAGCTACACAAACACTATTTATTATCATCAGATTATGATTTGTTTGTTTATTAAAACAGTTATTTTGCTCCACCAGCCCATATCCTTGGATCAGGTGACCAACAGTTAGTGTAATTAACAAGTGTGAAAGTAGTTTTAAATTCTTCCCTGTACCACAGTATGTAGCCAAAAAATAAGAAGAATAAATCATGGAGGTATTGGTCTATTGGTTAATTACTAATGCAATTTATTTTATATTGGAATCTCATGTATCTCATTTTAACTTCTAAGGTTGAATCCTGATTAGTGTTAAAAGGAAAGCTAGTGCACTATGTAGGGTATACAATCCCTTGTTCCACGCACCAAGTAGTGCCCTTGATCAGGCATTAGAGAGAGATTTGCGATTCAGCCTTGTGGTAGAAGCTAGTTAGCGTTATGGCTCGTATTGGCCATGGAGACAGCAGTACAGATGGTTGAGAGGCAATTCGGAATGACTTAGAAGCGGTTACTAAGGGGACAAAAGTATATATGTTGCATGTTTTCTTGCAGAAAGTGTAACTGTTTTGAATGTGGGTTTTGGCAGGCAGCCACTCTCCAGTACTGCAGACCGTAAATTATTTTGCCTTGAACTAATACAATAAATGCAGGTTTAAGGCAATAAGGGTGTATTTTCATGCTTCCTCCACTAGGCGGAGGAGGCATGGTGTTTTTTAGGTTATCGACATTATCGTGATATTGTGGTATCTCGAATACCGTACGTGACTGAATACAGTATGTTAAATGTTGTGCCAGAAATCTTTTTTTTTCTGTAATAATTCTCTTCCTGCTTGACATATTTTAAGGGTATTTCAGGCATACGAGTTAGTAATGGGGTATGGCAATTCATTCTTGATGCCACTGGCACTGAGTTCCACTTGTACCAATTTTAATCAAATTAAGGCTCGATAACACAAACACACTCTTTTCATTACCGAAAGGAAAATAGCTGCTTGGCTAGAAGACCTACCATTCAATTTACTCATTATTTAATTCCAGCACTATCGTGTGACTGATCATTGTCTTCATGATCATCATTGCCAGGTCCTGAATCATGACCCTTTCATAAAATGTCTTACAGGAGGATCAGCTGAAAGGAGCAGTGAGCGAGATGCTCTGATGAGACACAATGACGAGTATAAAACTGTTACACTGTGAGACTTCAGAGGACTTGGCACGGACTGACTAGGAAACTTACACCACTCAAATATTACTGTTTATCAATAATAGACAAATGTCCTAAAATAAAAATAAGAAATCCTACTTTGATTAAAAACATTCACAGTATGCCAGACTTAACGGTGCAATATTTAAAAGTGTTTCTGGATGTGTTTCATGCTTCATGTGCTTCATATCAGGGCATTACAGTTTTCTAGCCCAGAAATGAAATCAGTTTAAGAGAACCTAAGTGAGTTCACACTGTTTTCACCTCAATGGCTGTAGAGGGGTCTGAAACGGACCTACCTTTTTTAAGATACATTTTAGATCATTACTATCAAATCACTTGAATATATAAATGTACAACTGATGTCCACATAATTGAATAATTGTCCACACAGTCACACACACACACACACACACACACACACACACACACACACACACACACACACACACACACACACACCTGATTCAGTGGTGGTGATGGAGCGGCTCACGGCAGAGCTTAGACCTGAGGAGGCGACTGCACTGACTGTCACTGTATACTGGGTTCCTGGAGTCACACTGGACACATTGGCCTGTGACACACACACACACACACACACACACACACACACACACACACACACACACACACATATATATGGATTTATTAAACATTCTCCTAGGGATATTTGGACATACCTGGGGACACAAATCCAGGGCAAAGTGAGGACACACATCTAGGGACAAAGTGAGGACACATACATCTGGGGACACAGTGAAGACATACACATCCGGGGACGCAGTGAGGACACACACATCTGGGGACGCAGTGAGGACAAACACATATGGGGACGCAGTGAGGACAAACACATATGGGGACGCAGTGAGGAAAAACATCTGGGGACACAGTGAGGACACACACATCTGGGGACGCAGTGAGGACAAACACCTATGAGGACACACATCTGGGGACACAGTGAGGACACACATCTGGGGGCGCAGTGAGGACACACATCTGGGGGCGCAGTGAGGACAAACACCTATGGGGACAAAATGAGGACACATATCTGGGGACACAGGTGGGACACACATCTAAGGACACATTAAGGACACACACTGTATATGTATATATACTATTTATATAGATATTATAAAATCACAAATTCACTGAGGTGGATCAAAACTTTTCAACTGTGAGTTACTTAGAATATACAGAAATAACACAGAAGATATCAAACTAAACATATGACCTTCCTCACCGAATGCTCAAATATTAGGACCAAAGCCACACTGTATCTTAACCACAGCACAAATAATAATAGTGCAGAAAACACTCATGATTTTTCAAAGAGCAGATATTCATAAAATGAACTAGCTTTAACTTCAGCTTGTCTCTTAAGTGTTGCCGCTAAAATGCTGCCGCAGCTGAACAACGCTTGGTTTGCCTGATGTAACATTATAAGTTTATTGCTCAGGCCTCTGATGATTTCTCATGAACATTCTAAGCGTCTAGAGCAGTTTCCTATTTATCCAGAGGCTGCGACAGAGCCTTAGTCATGATGACTAAACATTTCAAGTGAAAAGACAAAAGCTTAAATGTACAATAAATTCTACCTTTAAAAATCTTTTTTAACTTCCATTAATCGTAGATTTAGAACTTAAAAGTAAAGCAGATTTAGAAGTAATATTCATCCCTATTAATTATTTTTTGAGCACAAGCAGGAATTACAGTAAGTACAGTATTCAATTCAATTTAACTTTATTTGTATAGCGCTTTTCACAATTTTCATTGTCGCAAAGCAGCTTTACACATTCAAAAGAATTATTTAAGTTTGTACGGTATGGAATGTGAATGTGTATGAGTCAAAATGGTCAGATACTGTAGTCCCTGATGAGCAAGCCGAGGGCGACAGTGGCAAGGAAAAACTCCCTGAGATGGCAGGAGGAAGGAACCTTGAGAGGAACCGGACTCAACAGGGACCCCATCCTCATCTGGGTGAAACAGAGAGCAGGAATTGATCTGCACTCACACTGTGTGTTGGGTGGCAGGCAGTTCAGTAGAACAGTTGATGTTAATTGATGTTAATATGGAGTCCAGGTAGTTATTGGAGGCTCAGGTAGACTTGTAGGAAATTCCAGTCCTGAACTATCGAGCGACTGCAGCCAAGTCCGCACAGAAACAGCCGTCAACATCAGTCGAGGACAGAACCGTCTTCCTAGTAGAGTGAAACCGTCCTCAGACATCGGAGGTGGTAAAAGCATGAACTAGTTTTTCTGCATCGTTTAGTGACAATATACTCCTTAACTTGGCAATATTCCTGAGGTGAAAGAAAGCTATCCTGGTGACATTGTCTACATGAGCTTCAAATGAAAGACTAGAATCTATAATTACACCGAGGTCTTTTACTGTTGCACTGGATAGAACAGAAAGGCCATCTAAAGTTACAGCGTGATCTAAAATTTTGCTTCCAGCTGCATGCGGTCCTATGACTAGAACTTCTGTCTTATCAGGATTAAACAGAAGGAAGTTAGTTAGCATCCAGTCTCTTATATCCTTTACACATTGCATGGTTTTATGGTAGTATGGATTTCAGTATGTGACAAAGTAACCAAAAAACAGGCAGACTAGCGGACAGATAGATAGATAGATAGATAGATAGATAGATAGATAGATAGATAGTAAAAAAAAAAGGTAAATTTTATGGTAAAAAACTGGTAGCTGTGGTTGCCAGAATTTTACCGTAATAAAATACAGTAGCACCGTTATTGCACTGTAAAAAAAAAATTAACCGTAAATTTGCCAAAAGTCTACCGTAAAAAATATGGCAGCAATGTTTTTGGTAGTACTCATTATACTTTATAGATTTTAATTGTTTTTTTTTTGTTTTTTTTTTCGAGCCTGGCCGGGAATCAAAACCAGACCCAGGCTCGAAAAAAAGAACAATTACAATCCATAAAATATGCAGTTATGAGCAATATAATGAGCGCAATCCTGTAGAACCAAAAACACTGCTACCGTATTTTTTACAGTAAACTTCTTGCAACCACAGCTGCTGTTTTTTTGTCGTAAAATTTATGTTTTTTTTTTTTTACAGTGTAGACAGATAGATGGGTTTTAATTTTTTTTATCTAAATATGGTAAAACTGCCTCATCAATTAAATGGAAAAAATATGAACAAAATATTAATATCAGACCTTTACATAAACAGGTTAGGCATATATAGTTTACAGAAAAATATCAACATTAACAAGCATTAAGCATTTTAAAACGACCAATAAATCTGATCACATTGTAGAAAATTGTAGCACATCAGTGATCACATTGGCGAAAATGCCTGAGAGTGATTTCAAACAGTATGCATCTTTAAATAAAAAAGGGCTAAAAGTAAATGCCTTTTGGCTTAGCTAGAAAGCTTTGTCTTAAATGTTAGTAAATCAACAGGACAAACAAGAAATATCACAATTTACAGTATACAGCTTGGTAGCTATTAAACTAACATACCACGTATACCGTGTGTGTGTGTGTGTGTGTGTGTGTGTGTGTGTGTGTGTGTGTGTGTGTGTGTGTTTATATACAATATATGCACACCCACAAAGTACTGTGCAGAAGTCTTGACCCCCCCCCCCAACCCTCCCTTCATTTCTTCATATTTTGCTTCCAAAGAGACCAAATAGACAAACTTTCTTGTATTTTTTTAATCTAATCTTAAGGAATATTTCTCCAGGATCATTCTTTGGCTTCTCATTTTTGGCACGTTTTGGTCATTATTTTCAGTCCAGTCCCTGTACCTGAGCATTTTCAGGGCAATGTTTTTGTTTGTTAAGCCACACAGTGAGCTATGGACCATTAAGCATATAAACATCTGACTTACAGTAAGTATACTGATGAAACAGATGCGAGGGGAAATGAGGTTGCTGCTAAACAACCAGGTTTTGCATTATATCTTAGGCACTTTGCAGCCTGTAACAGTAAAACATTTGTTGCCTTTTCTTTCATTTACTCTACATCACCGAATTAAATTCAAAATGAAAAAAATATTTGCGGATTAAAACTTTTGTACAGTACTGTATATAAATACACTTACAGTACACTAATTCATTATCAAAGCCAAGTGAACAGATCTTGGTTTAGTGTTCACTTTGACCTTTTTTCAATTTACAATATAAACTATAGCATATCACACACCAGATATTAAAGCAGGATACCAGTTTGACAAAAAAGTTAGAATTTATCATAATGAAAGAACATTAAAGCCTACAGTACACATTTAATAAAATTATTAAGAATAAAAAAAGAAAGAGTTACTTTAAAGGTGCACAAAGACTCAGGCTCATCCTGACAATTTGAATTGAATTGAACTGTAAGGTGCTTACAATGCAAGAAGCAAACAGCAAACAGTGTGAAGAGAAAGTCTTGTCAGAAGAATAGACCTACCCGAACGCTGGCGATGCCAACACACAGGCCGAGCAGCACGAGCTCACACAGCGGCATAGCGGCGCCTTACAGAATGAGAGATAAACAAAGCGAAGAAACGAGCCGGGCCGTGATGGATGAACTCTCCAGGCTTCACCCAACTACTGCACCACCACGACTAAAAAGTCATTAAACCTTAATGGCCCTGTCTTTCTCTCCCTCTCTGCCTAATCTACATTCTCTAACCTTCCTTAACTCCGCCCAGTTGATACAGATACCCGAGCACCTGACACCTGGCACATGAAGGCACAAGATCTCTACAGCTGAGCGCTTGCATTGTAGGTGTGTGTGAAAAAACAACAACAAACACTTGACCACCATCTTGTAATTCATAAACATACAGTATAGTAACATAGCATGACTGCCATGATCACCTGTACATGTCCATCTGGTGTAGTTATCAGGGTGACACTGCCATGGTCTGGGGTAAGCTGAATCGAATAGCGCTGATCACATCCAGAAGATGGCAGCCAGTAGAGAATGAACGAGCGAGGAGACACATCGACCACACGCACGTCTTTAGGAATAGCAGGGACTGAAAGATGCATCCACACACATAGTACGACATACTGTATATAGTATGTTAACATAAATGCAAAAATACCACACACACACACACACACACACACACACACACACACACATCTGAGCATTTTCAGATGCAAAAATACAACACATTTTTACACACACACACACACACACACACACACACACACACACACACAAGCATTATGCAGGTGAAAATATTGTTTGTTATTAAAACTTTATCTTTATTATTATCAGGAGTCATTTTTCCTCCTCAGCCATCATTATCTCTGGCGTTCCTCAAGGCTCAATTATAGGATCGATCTGGTTTCAGTGTTTACCTTCCATTTAGGCTTTATCAATCAAGAAACATCTTATTTCTTCTTTTAATTTGAGACTGAGGTTAGTTTTAGTGACTTCTGATAGTCATGGTGGCCTACAGCTCTACGTTTTTAATTACTCTTGAATTAGAAGTTTTTAGGTTGCTTAACTTAAATAAGGATTGAAAAGAAACCCATAGGGTTTGTAAAGTTTTGTAATGTATGCATTATTAATTATCCAAATTAGTTTTGTGTAATGCTTTGCTTAAACATGTTCTAGTACTGCCCAAAGTAGTTCGGCTTCAACTTTGCCTCATCCTTTAAGTGTTTAACTCCTAATAAAGTCTCAGGTTTAATTTAATATGGCACCTTTTTATATCTTAATTGTACTTTATGTATAAGAAGTCAACCCTAAATTTTAAAATTCCTGAGCTCCCTGAAAAGAGCACAGAGTTCACAGATGAGTTCAAATCGGGTCATGACGATTCAAAGCATTTATTAAGCAGTGTAACCTGTGTGTACAGTGAGAGTGGCATGTTTCCCGCTCTGCAGCTTCCTGACCCGTTCCACAGTGACGTTGTAGGAGCAGCCGTCCCACAGGCCACTCACTGTGTGTTCCTGCGTGTCTCTGCTCACGCTGTACATCCAGCGGTGTGAATTGTTACTGACTGTCACCCTGTGGAAGTCAAAATGCCCGACAGCAACGTCCCAAACCAGGGTGACGGAGGAGGAGTTAAAGTGAGACCGAGAGACAGAGCATACTCCTGCAGGACCTGGAAGGTTCAGCCAAAGAACAATATCAAATACACGTATAGCAAATACCTTCTAAATATACAGCGCTGTTGATTTCTCAATCCTGATTGGTCAAAAGCTGGTGACTCATTTCCTGTAAGAGCATCTCTAATTTTATATCTATTGTATATCTAGATGATAAGCCAAATTACTGGTTTATAGTAATGCACAAATTTTAATACACTATTGTTTCTATGGTACTGTAAGGCGTATTATAATACTATTAGTATTAAAAAGTCTCAAGTTTCAGTCTGATGTAAGTTTTCCACCATTAAAGAATTCTTAATGCAAGGAGTTTTAAGGTCGAATTCAAGTCAATAAAGTAACTATACATTGTTTAAAAAATTGTCATTTGCAAATTATTGGAAAATAATCAACTTTATGAAACAGTAAATCTTCTTCACTTCAGGCCACATAACACACCATATTACTGATTATTTTCCCATAATAGCACACCTCCCTATGTGTTATTCCTTATATCATTTTCCTAAGATAATCATGGTCCAAGGTGTAAAAACATTTTATATAAAATACTTCTTGTCTTTGGTTTACCTGAAACGTTATAACTAGTATATCAACAATTCATTCATCTGTAGCCTTTCCTGGTAACATTTGGAAAGACACGATGCAGACATTTGCATTCATTCACACCTCAGGGCAATTACTGGAGCTTGTAGGGAAGAGGATTACCAGGGACCAGCTGATACCAAATTGAATTGCAAAATTGGAATCTGCATTGTGATTCTGAGTGTATCATGATTTTCTAAATATCCCGATTAAATTATTATTATTATTTTCTTACAGGGTGGCACAGTGGTGTAGAGGTTAGCACTGTGGCCTTGCACTTCCAAGGTCTCGGGTCTGTGTGCATGGAATTTCCATGTTCTCCCCATGCTTGGTGGGTTTCATCCGGGTGCTCCAGTTTCCTCCCACAGTCCAAAGACATTAGGACATTGGAGGCTCATTGGAGTTCCTAAATTGCCTTTAGTGTGTAAATGAGTGTGTGAGAGTGTGCGCCCTGAGGTGGATTAGCACCTCGTCTAGGGTGCACCCCGCCTCGTGCCCTAAGTCTCCTGGGCACGGATAGACTCTGTATACAGGATTAAGCGGTGTAGACGATGAGTGAGTGAGTGAGTGAGACTTTTTTCCACCCATCTCTAGTAGCCTGGCCGATCCACCCTTGCTTTTGACAGTCACTTTGCAACCCCTCGGGTTATCAGCAGTGTATGTATACTTTTTGAAATCACTGGTGCAACGCTTACTAGTGGAGGTGTTCCGTCTGACACTCTGGCTGAAATCTTCCCCCAGGAAGGACTGGATCTCAAACTCATAATCACTTCCTGGGATGAGGTCATTTATCTTCACGTGGTTACGATGAACGATGACTCGGTGAGGAGGGGAAGTGGCGGCACTGAGATGGTAAAACAACTGCAGGGGAGAGTGTGTGAGTGAGTGAGATGGATTAGGACACTCCTGAGCACTCTCTTGTTATGGAGATTAGAAAATGTGGGTCAAAACTCCATTTATTCATTTAGACAAGAAGAATATAAGCAGTATGTGTCTGAAGCTATTGGTAGCAATTATAAGCAAATTATTCCAGAATAATGACACAGAAACAGGAAACATTTAGCTACTGTTGGGCCCTTGAGCAAGGCCCTTACTCCTCAACTGTTCAGATGTGAATTGAACATCTGAGCAGTTTAACTGAAAAGAAGTGAATTCCAGAAGAACATAATGTCTGGTTAAAATTTGACACACACACAAGCGTGTCTTTTGTCTCTTGCTGTGTGGTATAAAGTGTGTTTGGGGTTGTGTATTATTGAGGGCCTCAGTAACCTGAGCAGGTAAGGCTGTGAGCCGTTGCTAGGCAACGTTTCAACTAAGGGCAGTTAGTATGAAAGTTTAAATAGGTGTCCTGCTTGCCCCCCCCCCCCTGCCCCCCCATCTGCCCCCCCCCCCCCCCAAAAAAAAGCTCTCTAGCTGATTTTTTTTTTTTACAGGAAAACCTTCACACTACTTTCAGCTGAGTGCAATAAAATGTATAGACTGTTACTTCAAAATGTACATTCCAGTTACAAGTGCTTCTTTATTATTTATTTATTTATTTATTATAAAATCAGATGGGAATTTTTTGCCAAGGATACAGCACCCCTGGAACAGATACTGTAGGTTTGAGGGCTCAACAGTAGCAGTTTGGCAGTTCTGGTGCTTGAAACCCCTGAACTTCTGATTAGTAATCCAGAGCATAAACCATTTGGGCTTAAAACTTTTTATCCCTGATTTTCATTCACTCTTCAATTTACAGCAAGTTCTCAACTTCCATACCTTGGAAATACTTGGCAATTCAAAGTTTAAAAATTTCAAGATTGTTGTCATTTTTATGGTACAAATTAAGGTCAGTGAAGTTAACTCATATCCCTTAATTGGGCAAAAAAACTATAATTTTTATTTTATACATTTTGTTTATTATTATTTCATTATTATTTAATATATATTTGTATTTTTGCACCAATTTTTATTTGCACGACTATGCGCAGTATATTTATTTTATTCTTTATTATAAATTTATGTTGATTTTATTTTGTATATAAAATTGCTTGTTTTAAAATGGATGATAACTTTGGTTCTAGCTGACATATTCAAAACCTAATGTGCAGTTTGTGGTCAGGCTCCTCCCTTGTCGGCACACCGGGAGCATCCATACTGTATAAGTTGTGATTTTATTGTTTTGTTTTTTTCAGTGCTGTGTGACCACTTCTGTAAAAAAAAATAAAAAAAAATGTTTAAAAAAAGAAAGAAAATACATTTTTTAATGTTGAACATCCAAGTATTTAATTTTTGTTCCCTATAAAGCGATATGGATGTTCACTTATCTAGGGTAATCACATACAAAAACACCAATATACTACAAAAAATACAAAAATATACAAATCCCACATTCCAAAAATGTGAATGAAACTATAAACCTGACTTTTAACTAAGACAACTTAACGTATATTTAAATAATGTATCTAACACACGTCAACAGGAATGCAAAATGATGGGCTTTCTAATAGAGAGAGGTTCTGATTAATGCTGTCATATTTGTAACTTTTTAGATTTTCAAGTGTTTTATAGTTAAACCCAGAAACTGAAAAAGTTTGCTTTGTTTATCTCAACGATAAAATCCTGGTGTGTGTGTGTGTGTGTGTGTGTGTGTGTGTGTGTGTGTGTGTGTGTGTGTGTGTGTGTGTGTGTGTGTGTTCGTACCCTGTAGCCAGTGACTTGTCCGTGCGGTCGTGTCCAGGTGACGTACATGGCGTTTCCTTCCTGTTCGATAAAGCTGATGGCATCAGGAGGTGCTGGAACTGCAGCATAAATACTAATGAGGAAGAAGAATAAATACAAATCACCTAGCTCAATGTGCTATGTCCATGTATTTATGGGTATTCACATGGTTTATAATCAGTGCCACATGTACTGGCAGTGACACTGGAAGCGTTACATGACTAAATAATGCACTTAAAAGTTAGTTTCATATAGAACAGAATTATGTTTTAAAATAAATGACATTTAATGGTTTTATTAGTCATCAGTAGAGAGTAAAAACGTAACTTTAAAATTATTTTTACTAAACTTCACATCACATAATGACCAAACCAGGTAACTTGGTTATGTTCAGTTAATTGCCTAATTATGTAACGAATCATGAATTCTTTAAACAATGAACACCATTTTGTGGTTTGTATTTTTCTCTTTCCTGATCCTCGATCCAACAAAAAAGCTAAAAATCCCAACTATTTCTTACCTCCATAAATCAGATTAAAATAGACATTGACATAAAGTTGACATTGTTCTTAATATTACAACGGATAAGATTTCTGCAAATCGAAAAACTTTCATTGTAACTCTCCAAATTCAACTATTGAAAACTTATATTCGGTGTTAATTTTATAAGTACAACATACAGAATAAACAGAAAAGAATTTATTCTTTCATTGTCGTTTATTTATAGAAGAGCTAGCTGAGCTCCTGAGAGCTCCTGTCCTGCAGGGAGCAAAGCACAGCCACATGCTCACCAAGTCAATACATCTGGACCCCGAAATAACTTTATCATGTGTATAAATGAAAAACAGCTTTATAAAGGCAAATTCATCTAATAAATGTATTTATTTGGTTATGGTTTAAACCTATTTGTTTAGTTTTTCTAAATTCAAGCATGCAAATGTTTTATACTGCTGAACTGTGCTCGATTCAAATTCAAAAAGAAAACTTACTCTCAGTAAAAATTACACCAGCTTGATAAAATTATTATCCTCTCAGGCACACAAGAATATCTACATCGAACCAAACGTTTATCTTGTGACTACTGATATATAGCTTCTTTTTGAAACTTTGAAATTAAAAGATTTTTGGATAAATTAGTCGCTGAATGACTGAATTATGCAGCAAAACATGACGCATCTATAAAAAGCAAAAAATAAAAATAAAAAAAATAGTAAAGATAACAATGACTTCTTTCTGTTACATGATCAATGTACTTTTTGTACAAAACTCTCGTTTCTGTAAACTAACTAAATGTGTTCAATGGACATTCGGAGAATGTTGAAGCCAAGAAAAATTAAGGTTACATTTTCTGTTCGCAGCTCCCCCCAAGTCACCTACAAAAGTGGTAGCTGTTCAATGTTTCTCATGAGTTTTAACATTCCTTGTAATTAAAAATGTTCCATGTCCACCAAAACACGACACGTTTTTCCTTGTTCCAAGTTGCTTCCAGTGACTCGGTAGAAAAACACAATCAAAGCATAAGCTTGCTCTATTTTTATTCAATTCACCCAACATATTTCCGATACGAAATTACACATTTATGTTGAAACAAACACAACTTCAGGCAGATTTATCTATTATGGCAAAGGTGTAGAAAATGGAGTTTTTGCTAAATTACACAAAAGTTACACTGAAGTAGTGCCACGTTACACTGCAGTGAAGACCAGGAAGTTCTCATGGCATCCTAAAAATATTGAAAAATGCAGAGGAAATGAAAAAATGTGCATTTATCAGATTCATTCTATATTAAATTCTTGCTGTGTCTTTACTTTGGCCATGTGCAAAAACAAACAACAAAAAAAAAAACATCATATCAGCTCCATGTCAAGGGAGACAATATTACACCCTTATCGGTTTCTACTGCATTCCAGTCAAGTTGTGAAGTTCTTCCTTCATTCACCTGTTTTTTGTGGATGTATCGGGGACATGGCGCTCAGTGTAAAACAATTTTGACCAAATTTATGCCATTTTGTATTTGAACACCCTTGTGATGTAAAGATGAACCCATGAACAAAATATTCAGCTTCAATCAGCTTGTAATACTTTTTGCTCTTTTGAAAAAAATTCTCAAAGTTGCACGAATAAATACTGTGTATCTCATTTTGCAGTGGAACTGATTAACATAGAATAATCTCATAATAAGAAATATTTCATAACTTTTATTCAAGTTATTTGTAATTGCTATTTTTTTTCAGTGTGTGTGTGTGTGTGTGTGTGTGTGTGTGTGTGTGTGTGTGTGTGTGTTCACTCACATGTATTAAGAGTAATGGCAGTGGGAAGACTCTCTCTCTCTCCACTCACACTCCTGATCTCGACAGTGTAAACAGTCCCAGGAGGAAGACGATCAAAGTTAAACCATCTGATAAGGAAATGAATCACTAGATTTATTATTCATACAGAGAACCTGAATCAGAAAAACAAACCAAGCAGAATGATGGATGTCGTTGATTTCTGAGGTCAGACCTCTCTTCAGAGACACCGAGCTTCATCTGCAGCTTGTAGGTGGAGTTTTTGAAAGACAGCATGAAAGCGTTACACACTCCAGGCCCCTCGCTCCAGCTCACACACAGAGACGCCGCTGTCCTCCGTACGGGCACTAACGTCACCGGGCTCGGGTCTAGTGGTGGCACAAATACGGTACCATGTCATCATACTGTATAACATTTTGTAATATGCATGATAAGTAGGCATCAAAGTATCAAGCTGGTAGAAGTGGAATGTTCTGAGGTATTCTGAGGAAAAAAGAAGAAAGTTAAAATGATGATTTTTAAAATCTTTTTTATCTATTAAAAAATATAAAAAACGTAAAAGAAATAAAACATCTCAGAAAATCTCAGAAACTGTCATGGTATAGCATCATCACATGTCATACACACACACAAGCACACACACACACACACATACACACAAGCACATACACATCAACACACACACACACACACACACACACACACACACACACACACATACTTTACACACAAGCGCACACACACACACACACACACAAGCACATACACATCGACACACACACACACACACACACACACACTTTACACACAAGCGCACACAAACACACATACACACAAGCACATACACATCGACACACACACACACACACACACACACACACACACACACACACACACACACACACACACACACAAAAACTTTACACACAAGCACACACACGCACACGCACACACCTACACACACACACATACACACACAAACGCACACACGCACACACACACAGAAGGACACACACACACACAAAGTACATAATCACACACGCATACACACACAAAGATACACACACACACATCATCTGATGAAGGCTTGTGTGTGTGTTTTTGCGTGTGTATGCGTGTATGATTATGTACTGTGTGTGCATGTGTGTGTGTGCATGTGTGTGTGTGTGTGCGTGTGTGTGTGTGTGCATGTGTGTGCGTGTGTGTGCTTGTGTGTGTGCATGTGTGTGTGTGTGTGTGTGTGTGTGTGTGTGTGTGTGTGTGTGTGTGTGTGTGTGTGTGTGTGTGTGTGTGTGTGTGTGTGTGTGTGTGCGTGTGTATATACATACAAGCTCTGACAGTAAGGAAAACAGGTGCACTGTCTGTGAAAGCTTCCTTCTCGGTGCGGACTGAGATGTTACACAGCTTCCCTGCGGTCACACCTTGAAATAACACTCGAGTCTCTGACACTTTTTGCACCTGCAGGACACACACACACACACACACACA
>JAAGKR010003050.1:25347-52992 GCA_011419295.1 Clarias macrocephalus
GACACACACACACACACACACACACACACACACACACACACACACACACACACACATTACACACAAGCGCACACACACACACACATACACACAAGCACATACACATCGACAGCCAGTAGAGAATGAACGAGCGAGGAGACACATCGACCACACGCACGTCTTTAGGAATAGCAGGGACTGAAAGATGCATCCACATACACATAGTACGACATACTGTATATAGTATGTTAACATAAATGCAAAAATACCACACACACACACACACACACACACACACACACACACACACACACACATCTGAGCATTTTCAGATGCAAAAATACAACACATTTTTGCACACACACACACACACACACACACACTTTACACACAAGCACACACACGCACACGCACACACCTACACACACACATACACACACAAACGCACACACGCACACACACACAGAAGGACACACACACACACAAAGTACATAATCACACACGCATACACACACAAAGATACACACACACATCATCTGATGAAGGCTTGTGTGTGTGTTTTTGCGTGTGTATGCGTGTATGATTATGTACTGTGTGTGCATGTGTGTGTGCATGTGTGTGTGTGTGTGCGTGTGTGTGTGTGTGCATGTATGTGCATGTGTGTGCTTGTGTGTGTGCATGTGTGTGTGTGTGTGTGTGTGTGTGTGTGTGTGTGTGTGTGTGTGTGTGTGTGTGTGTGTGTGTGCGTGTGTATATACATACAAGCTCTGACAGTAAGGAAAACAGGTGCACTGTCTGTGAAAGCTTCCTTCTCGGTGCGGACTGAGATGTTACACAGCTTCCCTGCGGTCACACCTTGAAATAACACTCGAGTCTCTGACACTTTTTGCACCTGCAGGACACACACACACACACACACACATGTGATGAGGACTCACGGGATTGGGACTAAACAGCCATAAGAAAAGCCCTTGTTAATGAGACTCATCAGGGTGAAACTCAAAAAGGGCTTCAGTTTGCTCATAGAGGACTTTGAAGTGATGGAAAAAGGTCATGTGATCTGATGAGTCCAGACTGAGTCTATTCCAGAGTGATGGGCGTGTCAGGGTAAGAAGGGAAGCGCATGAAGCGATGCTCCCATCATGCATAGTGTCCACTGTACCAGCCTCTGGAGACAGTGTTATGATCTGGGGTCGCTTCAGTCGCTCAGGTCGAGACTCAGCAGCGTTATGTGGCAATAAAATGAAGTCAGCTGACCACCTGAATGTACATCACATCTATAGAGTCCATTACTATATTAGGTTCATTACAGTAATAACTATAATACATAAACATAATAAATGTAAACATGTTTCATTTCTCATTTTGACTATTAAATGTAATTTTATACATTATTGTTATAAATTGTTTATTGTATATTGTATGTTGCAACTTTAATGTGGTCATTAAAAGAAAATCCCCTATGCAGTGACACCCCCCCCCCCACCACACACACACAAACACCTACTGTACACCCCCCCACACACACACATTCTCCTTCTAAACATCTTACCATGACAGTATCAGTGCAACCAATACAAAGTGCTTCATATGTGTGTTCATGGCCTTCCGCTCGATCCCACAGCACTTCTACTGAGTGGTCCGTCACAACACCGGCACGCACACGCAACGGAGGCGCCAGACCTATACACACACACACACACACACACACATACTGTACACACTTGTCTTACTAATAAATCCTATGTTACAACAAAGACTAAACATAACCTTATCCTCAATAACCACAATAAAATAAAGGGAAGGAAAGTTTATTAAATAAAAGCTGCCATCCTCATAGGGCCAAATGTTGCCACATGTTTCCGTTTGGTGCCTCGACCACAAAACTAAATCCAACATGTCTGTCTATAGGCCCATGCGTTAGAGAGATGAGCAATGAGAGAATGTACTGTCAAGTTTAACGCCCCTACTGGATATGATATAATTATATGTGATTCAAAATGTCACCCAGTGGATTCATACAGTTACAGAGGCTTTGAACTGAACCTACAAGGTTGTTTTGCAATCTAAGACTAATAAGATGTGTGACATCCCTCTGGAGGACTGGAAGGGAAAACAGTATGTGATTAGCACTGTCGCCTTGGACCTCCTGGGTTGGAGTTCGATTCCCACCTCGGGTGCTATGTACATGGAGTTTGCATGTTCTCGTTCTTGTTAGGTTTTCTCCTGGTACTCCGGTTTCCTCCGACATTCCAAATACATACAGGTTAGGCTAATCATTATTCCCAAATTGCCCATAGTGTGTGAATGAGCGTGTGAGTGTTCACCGGAGGTCCTACCATGGTTGGCAAAACTGGAATAAATACAATGGTCACCATTGGCACAAGTCCATGGATGGATGGATGGATGGATGGATGGACGGACGGACGGATGGATGGATGTGCTCCTTATGTTATGAACTGGAGCAATTTTACAACAGAACTGAAAGACGTGTCTGCTATTGATGCAGTAGGGATCAGTAAATAAGATCAGTAACTGGCACACTGTCCTTCCCAGCCTGGTAACCCAGACTTCTGTGGACCTGTACAGGATAAGCGGTATGAAGAATGACTGAATGAGTGATAACTTCCACTAGGGGTGCTAAAGTTGAAAGTGATCCATTGTTATACAGTATATTTACCGACATCTGATTCTCACCAAGATGATATTGAAGATTAGTGTCTGTGAGCTTTGCCTTTTATGGAGTTTTGTGGGCGTGGCTCAATGGAAATCGTGATCACTATCACATGAACTTTTGTAAATCTGTTTTGGAAGTTTTTACTTACAGGTTCTGACCGGGAGCAACCTGAAGCCATCACTGCTCACATCTCTACTGGTGACAAACAGCAGGAAATCATACATTGTTCCTGGAATCAGGTTTCCCACCACAGCTTTACTGGTCCCACTGGACATCGGAATCCAGGTTCTGCTCCTGCCATAAATTACAGCCAGTCCATCATAAACACCACTCGTAGGCATCTGCACCAACAGGACCACAGAGACCGTGTCCACTGCATACGAGACGGCGTCCAGGACCATCTGTGGCTCTAAAAGCAGAAAATGTGGACCATTTAAACCTGAGAATACATTGAACAAATGTACATAAATAGAAAAAAAATACTTGTCAAAGGATTTGTACTTAGTGTTAATTGTAAGGTTTTCTCCAGGCTCCTGTTCCCACCCCTTTCTGTAGCCACACCCACATCATACGTCTCACCAGGCACAAGCCGCGACAATGTAATACAGTCGGAGCTTTTCACCAAGAATTCTCGTGAGTCCTGACTTGGAGTGTTCGGCCGTAGCCGCACGTGATACGCGTCGACCTCGTCGTCACGCAGCTGCTCCCAGCACACGGTCACGTTTTCTGTCCCAAGAGTTTCTACTGATACACTGTGTGGAGGATTAACCTCTAAAACACACACAACACACACACACATACACACATTAAATAGTCTACTGTAAGATGTAAGAAAATAAAAAATTATATGATCCAATAAAGTGTAACAAAAATATAGTCAATTCCATAAATTCCAGAAATTTTTACATAAAATAACATTACACCTTTGTATATTTTTTAAAGACTACAAAAACAAATTGTTCAACCTAAAAATACTCAACTTCTAAAATATTGGCACCCTTCAACAGAATTAGACAAGAGTTTTCAAAGTTTTACTTAACAATTCTCAAATCTGAGGTCTGAAATAAAATAAAAAAAACAGTCTACAAGGTATTTTATGATAAACTTTTATGGTCAACCTTGTTAAACATCACAGGTAGTAATTCAGTGCTTGTATTTTCTCATGGCTTTTATCAAATATCAAATATAATCTGTGCAGGGTGCCAATTATTTATTATATTATTTATTTATTTATTTATTTATTTGGAGATTGGATGCATTAAGAAACCCTTAAAAACAGAATAAAAATCCATAACACATCATGTTTCTTCTTCCATAAAGGGTGCCAATAATTATGGTGGCAGGTCTGACCTGTGATGATATCCAGGGGTGTGACCTCAGTGCTCTCCACTCCATCTGCTGTGACTGACACCAGGCTGATTCTGTATGCATGAAAAGCTTCCAGCCCACCAATCACAGCACTGAGATATCCTTTGTCCAACCATAAGCCCCGCCCCCTGCCCAAGGCTACATCCACCCAGGACAGGAAGTATCGCTCAAACACGGCTTCATGGGCAGAGTCAGGGGCGGCCCAGGAAAGTGCAACTTGACTGGATGTGACTTCTGTTACTGTGATGTTCTGTGGAGGGTTTGGTCCTGAAAAAGGAAAATAATAATAATAATAATAATAATAATAATAATAATAATAATAATAATAATAGTAGAAATTAAATGTCAATTTTTTAATGTAAGAAATATAATAAATCTAGAAATGATCTGGGAGACTGGAGGATATGCACTCACTAGTTTTAATGGTAAAAACTGGGCCAAGAGTTTGAGACGCTCCGCTGGGGTGTGTGAGACTGATTGAGACGTAATAGACGTGTCCAGGGGAGAGTCCACGCACACGCTTTCTATGTCCAAGAATAGTGTGTGTGAAGACTGGGCTATCATACTGGTCATGAACATCCAGGCTGAGCACCGAGCCTGGAGCCGAGTCGAGTTGAGAAGAGTTTGACCAGCTGAGGACTGCTTCTGTTTCCTGCACGCTGTCTACATTCAGGCCAGAGAAAGACTCCTGCAGCACTGTGACACACACACACACACACACACACACATACAGACATACAGTATACAGGTTACACAAAGACACTGTGAGGCAGACACTCTGTCTATCTGTCTGTATCTCACTCACATGGTGTCTGGCAGAGGTATGGAAGCTGTATGTCACACAGCAGGGCGGTGAAGAAGTAGCCTGGTCCTGTGGCGTTCCTCTGAAGGGCAAAACAGTCCGTCTGATTGGCTGAGAGAGATGATATCACAGAGACGCTCAGACTGTAGGTTGAGTTATCAGCCCAGCACAAACGACCCTCTTCCTGTAGAGAGACAAATACGGTAACGTTGGATCTTTATTGGAGGGGGTCACATGCTGAGAAAGTACTGGGACTGGAGACGTCTTCCATAAATGCTAAATGAATGTCTTCTTACAGGAAACATCATCATATCATTAATTACATAATTATCAATATAAAGTGATACCCTTTGGTCATTCAGAGAGGTCCACAGCAGCAGCAGGTGGTTGTGGGATTGTAGTTTGGCAGAGACAGACAGAAAGTCAGCGTCTGTCTTCATAATTGCGAGACGGACTCCTGGGCCGATTCCCTCACACAACCGTTGTGCTTCAGACCAGGTCTGCACATCCCGTCTCACCCGGAAACAGTTCCATCCGGTCGCTACCCAGCCCTCGGGACACCGGCCTGAAAGACAACAGTGAGGATTAACGTTAGTGGTACAAATAATACAAAATACTTTAAGTGTATGTTTCAATATGATGGTATTCATGATATATTTTCTTAATACAACAGTCATCATCATCACCATCGTCTATACCGCTTAATACTATATAAAGGGTCATGGGGGGCCTGGAGCCTGTCCCAGGAGACTGTCCCAGGGCACAAGGCAGGGTACACCTTGGATGGGGTGCCAATCCATCGCAGGGTACAAATACATACAGTACACACACTCATACACTCATTCACACAATACAGGCAAATATGGGAAGCCAATTAGCCTAATCTGCCTAATGTCTTTGGAATAGGGGAGGAAACCCAACAAGCACGGGGAGAACATGCAAACTCCATGAACACAGACCCGAACCATGAATGTGTGAGCCATTAAAGTCACCGTGCTGCCTAATACTACAGTCATAACATGTTATTATTATTAATGGGATTCTTGGCAAAAAAAACAATTATTTATCAAATAAGTTTTTCATATTTTTCAAGTGATATATGTTAGTTTAAACTTAAAACAAAACCTGAACTTGAACTAAACACACACAAAAAAGATTCCAAATTTGATACAAAGCTGAATTTGTATAATGAGAAAACTGCTTTGTATTGGTTTATTTTTTGAAAAAGGGGTGAAGGTTTTGACTATTACGCGACTGATACTGTACTCTCCAGCCTGGAGATATATCTGTCGTTTCTATGGGGTTCATATGGGTTGCTCCTTAACTGGACTCCCAGTTGTAGCTGAGCATTTGTGTGTGAAGGACCAGCCCAGCCCATCCCCTTAACAAAGCGAGCAACCCCCTGCCCCAGAATATTGCTTAGGGGTGCCAAAAGATTTTGCTATATATTCATTTATTCATTCATCTTCTACAGTATGCTGCCTATATTGTACAGGGTTGCAGGGGACCTGAAGCCTATTCCAGGAGACTTTGGGCATTTTGGGCGCACCCTGTATGGGGTACCAATCCATCGCGAGACACACATACACACTCACACCATGGGCAATTTGGGAATGGAAACTAGTCCAACCTTTGACCTGTGGAGGAAAGTGAAATACACTGAGGAAATCCAACATGCAAACTTCATACACACAGGCCTGAGGTGGGAATCGAACCAGGACCTTGGAGGGGCAAGATAACAGGGCTAACCACTAAGCCAGTGTGCCACCTATTTTGCAATATATATATACAGTATATAATTATTTTAATATAAAGTTTTTTTTTTTTTTTTTGGAAAACCAGTTGGTTAGTTAAGGGAAAATTTTTTAATAATGTTATTTTATTCTACAGAACCTGTTTTCCTTGGGGGTGCCAATACTTTTGAAGCAAATAGTTTTTTTATTTAATAATTGTGATCAGTGCTGACAAAACAGGACATCCATCTAAGATTCAATATTTTTTCATTATGGATTCATTATGGTGTGTGTGTGTGTGTGTGTGTGTGTGTGTGTGTGTGTGTGTGTGTGTGTGTGTGTGTGTGTGTGTGTGTGTGTGTGTTTGCGTGTGTACCTGTCTTTATACCCAGGTGCAGCTTCTGCCTCAGTGTGATATTGACGTGTGTAATGTGTGTTTCCTGCTCTACAGTGACCGTGTATCGTGTTCCAGGTTGCAGTCCTGACACCAAGCGCGACGGCTGAGAAGACACCAGCGGCCAGCGCTGACCATCTACACACACCGCGTGCTGCGTCCCTCCGCTGCTCCTCCGGTCAGTCCAGTTCAGCAGAGCGCTGGTGAAGGAGACCTCGGCCTTCATGAAGGAGCTCTGCAGAGGAACTACAGAGAACCATTATAAGTTCTAAAATGATCACACACACACACACACACACACACTAGAGTAACTCTTCATCAGCATGTTCAGAGCTGCTCTCACCCAGCGGGAAGGATCGGGCTTCTAACATACGCTCCTGTTTGTACGACTGTAAAGTCAGATTCAGTTCAGGAGGCGACTGAGGCACACGTACATCCATCGTACACTCACACACACTGTGACACGCCGCACTGCTGTTCAGCACCTGATGCATGTAACAAGAATATAACCAACAGGAAGTTGATATGTGTCCTCTAACAGCATGACCCAACGTGTTTTATTCCATTTATGCAATATATACTTTTTAACAGTGGTGTGAAAAAGTGTTTGCTCTGGTTTATTAGACCTGAGTTCATTTTCTCTAGCCACACCCAGGCCTGATTACTGCCACAATTGTTCGCAATCAAGAAATTACTTAAATATGACCTACCTGACAAGTTGAAGTAGACCAGAAGATCCTAAAAAGCTATATATCATGCCGAAATCCAAAGAACTTCAAAAACAGATGAGAAAAAAAAATTGAGATCTACCAGTCTGGAAATGGTTATAAAGCCATTTCAAAAGCTTTGGGACTGCAGCAAACCACAGTGAGAGCCATTATCTATGAATAGAGAACCTTCCAAGGAGTGAGCGGCTGACCAAAATCACCTCAAAAGTAATTGGACAACTCATCCAAGAGGTCACAAAAGACCCCACAACAACATCCAAAGAACTGCAGGCCTCACAAGACAAAAACCACTGCTGAGCAAAAAGAACATAAAGGATCGTCTCAGTTTTCCCAGAAAACATCCTGATGATCCCCAAGAGTTTTGGGAAAATACTCTGTGGAGTAACGAGACAAAAGTTGAACTTCTCACTAACGGTAAAATATGGTGGTGGTAGTGTGATGGTCTGGGGCTGTTTTACTTCTTCAGGACCTGGAATATTTTCTGTAATAAATGGAACAATAAATTCTGCTGTGTACCTAAATATATTAAGTAGAATGTCCGGCCATCTGTTTGTGACCTCAAGCTGAAGCGAACTTGGGTTCTGCAGCAGGACAATGACCCAAAGCACACCAACAAGTCCACTTCTGAATGGGTTAGGGTTGGGGTTAGGGTTTTGAAGAAAAAGTAAATGAAGACTTTGGAGTGGCCTAGTCAAAGTCCTGAACTGAATCCAATTGAGATGCTGTGGCATGACCTTAAAAAGGCGGTTCATGCTTGAGAACCCTCCAATGTGTCTGAATCACAACAATTCTGCAAAGATGAATGGTCCAAAATTCCTCCACAGCGCTGTAACAGACTCATTGCAAGTTATCGAAAAATGCTTAATTGCAGTTGTTGCTGCTAAGAGTGGCCCAACCAGTTATTAGGTTAAGGGGGCAAACACTTTTTCACACAGGGTTATTGTAGTTTTGGATTTTGTTTTCCCTTAATAATAAAAACCTTCATTTAAAAACTGCATGATGTGTTTACTTGTGTTAATTTTGACTAATTTTGAAATTTGTTTCAAACATGCAAAGAAATAAGAAATCAGTAAGGGGGCAAACACTTTTTCACACCACTGTGCACAGTACAGTGTATACATAATGTACATATATAATGAGTTGCATTGTGTAAATTACCAGTAGTGTGTGTGTGTGTGTGTGTGTGTGTGTGTGTGTGTGTGTGTGTGTGTGTGTGTGTGTGTGGTGTGTGTACCCTATCTCCCAAGAAAAGTGTGTAAGTATCAGGCTCAAGGCTGAATGGAAATCTGCAAAACTCCACCTGAACCTCGACAAAAACTGGATGAGTCAGACCAGGAAAACTCACCACCTGAAACAAGATAGTAAACAAAATTCATTTAAGGTTATCAAACATGCACTACCAGTCAAAAGTTTGGACACACTTCCTAATGCATAATTGAGATGTATCTGCTACTTCTGCTCTGTAAGGCTTCTTAATGGTCTAATCTGGGGTGTTATTAATTATAAATAAAATGTTAATTGGTGATTTCTGAGGCTGGTGACTCTAAATGAACTTCTCCTCTGCAGCAGAGGTAAATCTTGGTCTTGCTTTACTGGGAAGGTCTTTATGAGAGCCAGTTTCATTTTGGTGCTTGATGGGTTTTGCAAATTGCACTTGACACAATACTGTTAAAATTCTTTAGGTAGTAAGGTATCAGGACTAAAGCAAAGAAAAAAAAAATCAAAGAAAAGACAAAGACCCAGCCTCGGTCATCAAGCCGGCATGACAGAGTGTGAGAGAGCGGCAGTGCAGCGTGTGGTATCAGTCTCAAGTCAAAGTTACAAACACCTCAGTCACAAATACAAACACTCGGTAAGTTATACTACGGCTCGGACGTCATACCGAGCAAATCCCCGTTCTGGGTTACTGGGATGTAAAACCCCGTCGAAGGCCCATCCAAAGCCAGTTTAGACCTAGCACCTTAATCCCCCCCCCCCCCCCCCCCCCATACACCCACCCATGGTGAACCACCATTCCCCGCTCAAGCATACACTGGACCCCCGGAGTAAAGAGTTCTGTAGGGTCCAGATTGAGGTCTGCACAGAGTTCTGAACAGCCAGAGGCGTGGCCATTTATACGCACGGTTGCCAGGCAATCAAGGTCCGGTGAGGTAGCATCAGTGAGATATTAGGGCCAAAGCAAAGAAAAGCAAAAAATAAGACAAAGCACGCAGAAAGGGACAAAGGCATCCAGCCGTGTGTGAGAAAGTTGCACGCTGTCAGTGCAGCAAACACCTCGGTCACGTACAGGTATAAATCCTCAGTAAGGGCAAACGCCCAGAAAGGATCTCAAGTTTTAGTTGTAGTTTTCAGAGCCCCTTCCGGTTTCGCATAGACAGCTACTGTATGTTTGTTTACTTCTGTGTTATCAGTTTTCTTTTTTGTTTCCCGTTTAGTTTCTAATTGATATAAACACCCCCCCCCTCCCCCCCTCCCATCTCCAAATGGAAAGGTACTTCCCGTGCGTGTCATAAGCACTCTCACAATCTCACAATCTCCCATCTCGTTGACCCCCTCAGAAGCCCTGCGTTAGGGCTCATTATTACATCTTGTGTGATCACGTAACACTTAGTTACCAAAACCTCGGGGTACAGTATAGTGCTCAAACATCAAATTGATGGAAGAAATGTATATAATATTAAGACTTTTTATCTGTTATACTATTTTTTATTTCTATTAAGCATGTTTTAACCTTATAATTTATAATATATAACCTACGTAACTTCTAACCTGCTGCTTGTCTTGAACATGACGATACTAAAAGTATCACGAAATGATAATTTTTTTTGACCCACTAAGAGTTTAGTAGAGTACATACATAAACTAAGACTTATTTAATGCTTTTAGGGACTGCAAAGGTACAAACTATATATGATGCAGACATATGGACTTTTAAAATGTGGCACAAATAAAGTAAATAAACAAAAGTACAGTTTCGCTGAACATTGACGTATGCAAACTTATACCAAGAAAGTGAAAATCTTATAACCTTCATCTTTCTAACTGCTGTCCCATGTGAACTGGTCTTTGATTAAAAAGCGTTCAATGCCACTTTACATCTCTTCTTTCATTTCAAAATCTACCAAAGGCAGCTTTTAATGTAATAATCCCATAAACATATGAGTTACTGTTGCTGTACATTTGCAGGGATTTGTTTGGTTTATGGGACGGAGAAAATCTTCAAATTTCAAAACTGTAATAATTTCCCATGAATGTCATATGAAATGTATTACGTTTATGAGATTATTATTAATATGATTAAAAGCTGCATTTGTATTCCATGTATTACATTTATGGGTCTTACAGGTCCTAGTCACGTGACTAAGTAAACCTTTTGGACAATTTAGTGAAAAATGTGCATATTAAAAAGACACGGTTATTTTAGTTTTTTTCATGTTGTACAAATTGCTTGAACTAAATATATATTTTATATAAATGTCTTAAAAATCCTTCCAGGTAAAATATAAGCTGAGCATATTTACACATTGCATGTTGCTTTTAACACATCTGTTTTTGTGTATTTTATTTTCTATGCATGCTCATACTGTACATTTTATTCATTAATCCTATTTCGTTTAATATGCAGTGTTATGATGAGGCGAGAGAGAAATATTACCTGGATCAGTAGCCCCATCAGTTTCAGAGGAAACATTTCACCCATAAGTTATTTCCAGTGTCTGAAAAATCTCTGAGAAAAACAAAAAAAAAGCTGCGGCGCCAACGCCAGGCTCTTCCACTGCTATCTGAACAAGATTTTTTTTGTTTGTTTGTTAAATAATTAGTTAAATAATTAGGTATGCCACTTGAGCTGGTCAGTGTGTGCTCTCCAGGTCCTCACACACACACACACGAATCTGAATATTTTACATTCCCTTCCTCATGATGAAAAGAAAATATTTTCACATCCACGCCTGCATCTCGTCCAAGAAGCACCGAAAACGTCTCGTGTCTCATGACCTGTAAATGCCGCTCACTCCTGCGCTAAAATAAAAGGAAGGTGGAGCCATTGAACTTATATTACTATTTAGTGCATGCTGTCAGTCATGGCTACTAGCCCCACCCCCTCTTGAGGAGCCTGGCACAACAGTGTAAAGGAAGCGACGCTTAGCATCTTTACTTTATATTAAACACCACAGCAGGTTGAAGGACGACCAGGCTGTGGAATGAGCTGGTGTTGTTTCTGCGTGACGCACCTGATTAAAAATGAAGCTCTCAGACGCTCCTGGACGCTGCTGTAAGCTTCAGAAGGTTTTCATCTTCATTCATCATTAGGAACATGTGAGGCAGGAGTACGTACAACCCCTGACCGGGGACGAAAAAATCAATCACAGGACATCACACGGACGTCTTCACACCAAAGTAGCACACCAAAGATGTTTTCATTGGTGACGAAGACTTTCTAAGAAATACAAAGTCATTGAAGGTCTTCGTCTTGAATCAGTGAGTCTTGGTACATCGTTGTTCTTCTGAAGTCTTTCTCTTCAATCGGCTTCGGTTTTCGAAGACTTAGAAAGACTTATTTATTGAAGTGTTTAAACCTTAAAGTCAAGACCAACTTGCTAGCATTTAAATCACAAGGAGTGTTCAAGTCAAACCGGGACTTTCCAAACTTCTTGGTAAATGAAGGCGTTAAACTGATTAACAGTTAGTGAAGATTCGCCGAGCACAGTACGGTGATGAGATCCTCAGCCGCAGTAAAACATTTGAACGGTGCAAACGCTGGGCTCGGATCCCACCGCAGTCGTTCCCAAGAACATTCAGGCACCTTAAAATTAAGTTTCTTAAAAATTGATAGAGGGAAATGAACAAACAATCATTCACCAACACCACTCACACATTACAGGAACTCAGCTTGAGTTATTTCCACATCCACCGTACAGCCCTGTCCTCGCTCCAAGCCATTTCCACATGTTTCGGGCATTAAAGGAGTTCCTGGGAGGCCGGGGTTACTGACGTACTGGGAAAACTTTCTACCTTAATGGTAATGAAACACTGGGATGAGTGCATTAGTGTACATTATAAAAAGGGATTTTTTTTCTTTTACTCTCAAAACTATGTTCTGTTATTCAGCAGAAGTCAAAAATCAAAAGTCCCGGTTTGACTTGAACGCGATTTCCACATTGAATTCAAAGTAACATTTCCCTTTCTCTTGGCTGATTTGGACTTCCTGAGCCTCCATGCTTAATGCTATGTAAATGTTGCCTAAAACTAGTGTTAAGGTGCAATTTTCAAGCATTTTAAAGAAAAAAATCGAATTCGAATTGATTCGAATTGTCAGCAGCTCTGACAGTCACTCCAGATGTAATTTAAATCATGGTTCTTTCACAGGGATATACATCATATCATAAGGGTGTTCAAAATTGTAAACAAATTGAACCCATAATAACTACAATCAGAGTTAACTAAATGTTTTAATAATGTTCATGTAACGTGAGAACACAACAGAGAGCTGTTTCTCTTCAAGCTTAAAAATAATCTCACATTTCTCAACACTGCCGAATCTCCTACTGATATGATGATACAGGGAGGTTTCTTTTCACTATGCAGACCAAACAGAGCCCGGCTTCTGAACCGCATACACACACACACACACACCCACACCCACACACACAAAAAAAGGTCGTTGACCGCTCTCATTTCTGAAGTCCTGACTCAGCAGCTTCGCACGAGGAGGAGTTAAAACCTGCCAGCAAATGTAATTACTTTGCTATACAAAAGCACAACATGGCTCAGCAGGACAGGGTTCAACCCCGTCCTGGCGTGGGACGATCCGTCGACACGCAGCTGATGAGGACATGAGGAGGAACATTTCCTTGCTTTCATTTTGATGAGTCAATGTCTGCTACAGCAGTACGATGGACGTCTCTAAACTGATCGGTTAAAAGGTGTCTGTAACAGCAGCTCCAGACGTAATTTAAATCATGGCTCTTTCACAGGGACAGACATCGTATCATAAGGGTGTTCAAGTCAAAATGCGCAAAATAGTAGAACATAATTATAAGAAATTATGAGAGTAAAAACTTTCTTTATTTAATCCCGTGTTATACAATAATACACTCATCCCAGAATCTGAAACCCCGGCCTCCAAGGAACTCCAAGCAAAGTCGGGACTGTACGGAGGATGTGGCAACAACTCTCAGCCGAGTTCCTGTACCGTGCGAGTGGTGTTGGTGAATGATTGTGTGTACAGTTCACACAGACAGATGCGTCTCTTACACAAGTTAGGCGACTTATGTCTACATGTGAAGTTATGTCGATTTACAAGGCCTGCTTTAAATCGTTTGCACCATTCAGTTGTTTTACTGTTTGAAGTCCTCTCAAATAATCTCAATTATTTTTACATAATGGATGTGATTCACCACAAAATTCAATGCAAGTCCTGTTTTGACTTGAACGCCTCTTGTCATACTGTATGTATAATCGTATGACACACTACACAGGATGCATTTTCTAATTCAGGGTCATCTTTGTGATATAACTTCACCCCATAATACAACACAATTAATTCATTTATTGAAAGAAGGTTAAGTGAAAGAAATGACGTAGTTTAACATTTTTACTTCTTTTTTTTTTTTTTTTTAACTGACACATTGTGATTAGGCAATGAACGGAACGGAAAATTAACTTGTTTACACTGTACTAAAAATATAAAAATATAAAAATACATTCTCTGCTTTTTTTACATTCCATTCTTCATGATGGACAGAAAATATTTTCACATCCACGCCTGTATCTCGTCCAAGAGACACCAACAAAACGTACAGTAGTGTCTCGTGACCTGCGAATGCCGCTCACTCCTGCAAGGAAAGCGGAGCCATTATTTTTACACTTATTACTATTTAGCGCTTGCTGTCGGTTAGTTGTTGTAATGAATAAAAGTCATTTTTGCTGCTATAATACTTTACATTTTTGCATCGCCCGGGGGGTTTAAACATACCGGTTAGATTTTCCCCCTAATGTGACCTCACACAGTATGAAATAACGCCTCCCTGAACTTGTTGCTCAGCTCTGCGGACGTTGTGTGACTAAGTCTGGGGTGCAAAGCAATGTTTTACTTCATTTCAAAAGCTGCTCCAGTGAAGAGAAATTGTAATGTCTTGTGATTGTAAAGACATTCATCTCTTTTGTGCTTCCAGCTTTGTGCAAACAGATTGAGAAAGATGACATTCAGGTGTCCACAAACTTTTGGCCACATTAGGTATGCTTTTTGATTTTTTTTTACGCTGCTTTTGATATTTGCCTATACTTATATACTTATATTTGCCTCTCTTACTACCCACTCACTCATCATCTATTCCACTTTATCCTGTATTCAGGGTCACGGGGGGCCTGGAGCCTATCCCAGGAGACTTGGGGCACAAGGCAGGTACACCCTGGACGGGGTGGCAATTCATTGCACGGCACACACACATACACTCATACACTACGGCCAATTTGGGAACGCCAATTAACCTAACCTTCTCGTCTTTGGACTGTGGGAGGAAACCGGAGTACCCAGAGAAAACCCACCAAGCACCATGCACACAGAGACGGGAATCGAACCCGGTCCCTGGAGGTGCAAGGCGAAGGTGCTAACCACTAAACCATCGCGCCGCCTTCCCTCTTCCTAGATATCTATTTTTTATACTTTTTTTCTTTATGCTAACAATTGGACCCCTGGAATGGACTCTGACATCTGTGTGCAAGAGATCACACCCACGTCTGTACCAGACAGATAATTAATTCATAGATCACAAGAGAAATGGCACATTTTCAGTTTAATAGAACACAGACTTTCACAAATCTGGCTTATTTATTTATCCCTGTAGCGGGTTTAAGTGTTTCTTAAAAAAATGTTGATGGCAAATTCTTCAAAAAAAAGTACAGTAATTTCTTAAATAAAAACAGGTTAAAAAAGTTACAAAAATCTCCCAAAGTGTCTAACGTACTACTGACTTTCCTGGGTTACGTAATTACATGCAAGGTGCAAGAATCAATTTTGCTTCAAAATATCTTTGAGAAACAAAACTGCATGATATTGATCTTATTACCCTGTACTTGGTCACATACATTAATTCTTTTATTATTCCTGTTTTTATATATATTGACATATATAAGCTGACTGATTATTAGTCATATATTCGTCTACTGGCTATGTGATTAAATTGTGTAATATTCCCAGATTGTTAATTCAGATTTAAAAATATATACTGTATACATAAATATGTTAGTATATGAGTTAGTAGTCTGTGGTTGCACTGATGCGTGTGGTGTTATCTGAGCACATCCACTGAGAGGGTATATAGAGCTGAAAATGCCAAGGTACTGCACATCTATAAACTCTTATCAGCCGTTAGTTCCACTGGCATGAGCAGTCCATTGGCTCCTGGTAGCTGTATTCCACAGACGTAGCGTTGCGGGTGCAGTACAGCTGGATGACGCGGTTCTGTAGGCCGTTTTCACGACAGCACTTGCAAAAACGTGCATGGCTGTTTATGTTGAAGTTGAATATGGTAGCGGAAGGACATTTCCCGTCACAGGAGTATACTGTTACCTGAAAAAGGCAGAGAGAGCGAGAGAGAGTAAGAGAGAGAGCATTAGGGAGAAATGAGGACTGGATGATTAAATAGATGTTTTGGAATGAAGCAAGTCTCACTCACTGGTGCATTACTTCTGCAGTCATCTTTCCTGATAGTGGTCCTGATCGCAACCCTTTTGCATGTCTTACCGTCCTCTTTACCTATACACATCGAGGGAAGTAATACAGTATAATGAAAACACACAGTCACAGTAAATCATACAGTAACATTTAAATATTAAAGGTATTTAGTGATCATTAACAATGAGGAAATTCAGGAAGAAATACAGTAAATACAGTCCTGTAAAAAAACTCTTTAATCACCCCTCATGTAAATTAAATAAAATGATGTAGATTAAATTAATGAGATGGAAACAATGGTTTAACTGTGACAGTCTGAAAAGTCTCTAAAGATACAGCTTAAGAATTGGTTGTTTATGTAACGGCCTCAGCAGCGACCTCGTTTCCCCCCTCGTCTTTTCCAACCACTCAGCATTCAGCATCACCAGTATACTAATCACCAACCTGGTCATCTGTCATCATCTGCACCTGTTTCTCACTGGTTCATGCCTTAAGTTAGATGGTCCATAAGAACTGAAAATGAGAGCTATAAACTTGCCGAAAAACAGGCCTGGAGAACTATTCCTCAGGGCTCCATTAATAATATACAATGAAGTCTGGCTCTATGGAAGCAAAATACAGTAAGTCCCCTGCATACAAACATTTAAATTACAAACTTTTGAATACAGAGTTAGATCACATGTCTGGCGTACATCGTCACATGTGTGCAGAGTGCACCCCAGGATGTCCAGAAGCTACTATATAGATGAAGCTGATACTGCTAAAAAGTGGCAAGCAATAATGATGGAGACAATAGTGAAAATAATTGAGAGCTTGGAGCGAGGTGAAAAGATGGCCGACTTTGATCGTTCTTCAAACATCTTAACCATCGGCACGATTCTAAAATATTGACAATGTTTGTTGGACTTACGAACAAATCTGACTTAGGAACGTGGAACGGAACTCGTTCGTATGTAGGGGACTTACTGTATGAAGACGTGAGGGGGGGCACAAAACTTTTGTACAGTACCGAGAACAATTTAATTCTAGCTTATTATAGTCTGAAACAGTGGGCGTGTCACACTGCCTGATGACTGACACCTGCTGTAGCAATCGCTGTAGCAACTTAAATAACCTGACAACAATGGTGGACTGACAAAGTGAACCATTTCCACAAGTTGCATATCAGTAGGTTGTACCAGTGTATTTAATTATAATCATATGGGTGAGGTGAAAGTAAAGTCATGCTATCGCTTATGCACGCTTTAGTTCTGCTTCCTGTGCCGCAATGATTATGAATGTAAATAGCAAAGCATTATACTGCAAACGGAATTTTGTATTTTGCACTAAATGTGTTTTCAAAAGATTAAAAAGATGTGGTTGGCTGATTTCACCGCTCTTGGAAGAAGCATGTTTAAGCCTTCACGCTCCCGAGCCGGTACCGGCGAGAGTTGGAGAGGGAAATGGCAGGTCACCAAATTATAAGAGAATAAGAAGGAGAAAAGGGCCATGACGAGAGATATCTGTTGCTGTAAGAAAGCCATGGTCAAACTGCTAGCTGTAGTTTTGAGCACAGTTACAGTACGTACATGAAGAGGAGTAATAACCTAAAAACAAGTCATTTCAGCTTCTATGATTGAATTTTGATGTCACAGAGAAACAGGCCAAGAGAAACCAACAGGGGGGAAAAATCTCATTAGAAAAGTCCATGTTGTTCATTATTTTGCAGAGTTAGTTATTATTAAATAGTTTAAAAGATTAGTGAAAAGAGGAATCCATGACATGTTTAGCAACTGAATAAAACAAAGTGAGAATCATTAATGATGACAACACACAGGTTAAATACGTTACATGCTATTATTGAGTACATGCTACAGTATCATTCACTCACACACTCGGCATTTCTCTCTCGTGCCTCACACGCAGATTGTTCATTAACTCACAAACACATAACAGAATAAGTGGCTTCTAAGGTGCCAGAAGTACACAGACTCAATACTCATTAAGTAAAACTATTTGCCTGAAATGTGCCCCTACAACAAGTAGATGTACCACTTCAAATCTTTACTCAAATCAAATATGTACTTTAAGGTACTCCACAAAGAAACTGATTTTTCGAGGTATCTCTCTGGCTGAGTTACTGATAAACAGTATTTTAAAGTAGTTTGAATGTCTGAAGGTCTGAATATGGACTTTTACTTTCATTATTACATTTCGTGGCGTGGCTGCCAAACCCGCGCCACGTAACAATACAATTTCCTTAAAGACATTATAAAACTACAGAAACTAATGCGTAAGAGTTCACACCTCTTTTGCTCAGTATGTTAGCTAGTTAGCTAGATCACTTCTAATCATACCGTAACACGAGCTTGAAAAGGGAAACAGAAGGATGTGTATGGGCGGGGTCTGTTGCCAGGTAACCTCCAATCACTTCGGTGTGTTGATCAAACTGTCTTCTCATAATGTTCTGCCAGTCATTTCTATAAACTTGAGCTGCTTGGACCGGTTTAATGGTTTTATTTCTTTACTTCCCAAGTCGGCTAGCTTAGGTCAAACTACAGTGACACCTCGGCATACAAACTTAATCCGTTCCGGAGGCGAGTTCTTAAAGCGAAAATTTGTACTGTGAAACGCACTTTCCCATAAGAAATAATGTAAAGGAAGATAATCCATTCCAGCCACCAAAAAATCCCCTCCACAACTGTGTTTGCACTTAGTTAGTAACCTACAGTAGTAACCCAGTGTAATTATTTAACCAATAACAGAAACTTCAAAGCACTTTTTGTAAGTCGCTCTGGATAATTGCCAATGCCTAAATGTAAATGAAAATGTACTACAGTTACACAAAAGAAATACTTACATACAGTAACGGAGTAGTTGTACGTTTTTACTTGCTAACTCTTAAAGAAATGCTGGAGAAGTTGGAGAGTCGTTCCTCTAACACATTTCACAAAAAAATTGGAGAACTCTGACCCTTAAGGTGTCAGGCTTTTAAAAAAAGAGGTGAATTTACTGGAGTTATCAGCATACCATTTCCACATACCATAAATCACTGATTTGCACTTGACATCTAAGCCAAACAGGAGAGACAAGTGTTGAAGTGTGTGCTGGATTGTGTGGTATGCAGAGTGCAGGCCTGTCCTCCAAGTTTGTGCTCTTGTTACTTGTAAAATCCTGTATCAACCTCCATAATATTAACATATTAACAGGAGAAATACACACAGGAACATCATCTCATGTCTATTTTAAACATAACAAGCCTAACGTTATAATTGTATAATTTATGCACTTCAACAATAATGGCCAGGGACTTCAGTGGTGGTCGCTATAGGAGAAATGACATGATGAAGTATAAGGAAAAGATCTCCTAGATGCAGACGTGGTCTCTTACAGGATGACCTGAGCATGTACTGTATGAGGGCTCACTAAACAATGTAAATTATGTAATTCACATGCCGTGGCTATCACGGTCACACAATCTCAGCTTCACTTACAATAGCAACTATGGAGATGTACATCTACTGTACAAACACTGTTAAATAGAATGACATCTGTGCACTGAATATATATTAAATGTAAGACAGGGAATTTCGGATTCACCATAACTGGGTGAATCGCTGGCCACCTACATCACAGTACAGTACCAGTCAAAAGTTTGGACGCACCTTCTAATTCAGTGTTTTTTGTTTAGTGATTTATTTTCTACATGCCAGAACAATACTGGATATTTTAAAACTATTAAATAACACACATGGAATTAATTAATTAGGTAGCAGAACACATCTCAATATCAACTGTCCGAAGGAGATTATTGAATATTTTGAATATATTGTTTTACAATGTAGAAAGAAATAAAAGTCAGGAAACAGCATGAAAGTAGAAGACATGTCCAGACGTTTGACTGGTAGTTTAAATGGTTTAGGAATGTGCTGTGAAACTGCGTGTAACTGTCTGAGCCAGTGTACCGAACCATATAGACCCATAAATATTCTACACTTGAATGCTGAACTTTTAAGTAAAGTTTTTTAAAATTTATAATGTAGCAAAAAAGAACACATATTCTATCCATCCGATTTCCACACTGCCTGTCCTGTGTAGGGTTACGGGGGACAAATAGGTGCGAGCCGACATACAGTAGGGCTGAAACTGTATCATTTCTTTTAAATATGTGTACACAGGCAACCAAAGAACCAAAGAAAAAATACATGCCATGAATATTAAAGTTATGGCAGAAATCATGGTGATGTTCTGTGTTCTTTTCAGGGATGAGGTTTACTGAGGATACAGCTACTGTATGAAAGAATGTTTGCAGTAGAAAAAATTGTGCAAAATAGAGCTCTATTGATACGTGTTATCAATATATCAATATATCAGTATATTATAGTGAAATGAGTAAGCTTCTTGTGTTTTTCAGTTTTGTTTGTGTTGATACTCGCACTGGACTCCTCAAGCTGACATTTACGTTTAAGACGTGTAACAGAATCTTTAATATACAGCACGAGGGCGGTCGATCTCAGTGCAGAGCAGTACTGGTACGGGGGGGCTTTTCCACATTCCTGAAATGAATCCCCAATTGGTGACATTTCAAATGTAGTAATTCCTAGAAAGATCCCCAGAAAGTTTGTCAGTATGGAGCTCAGTGTGGCTCGCTGCCATTTGGAAGAAATCATAGCTGTCAAAATATATCTGATCATGCGCAAACATTTTAAATATAGTGTGTTGTAGTGGTTTGTAGGTGGTTTATTGATTTGGTAAAAGTTTTGTTGAATTCCTTATTTAGTGATGACGTTTACAGCTTTGAGCTGTCACTACTGGAGCACTTCCAAAAAAACGTATTATATAATAACTTATATTATAAACTACTATATAGTATGCTCAAATAGATATTAAATCCATGGCTTAATCCCATCCTGCACACTAAACTACTCAATAGTATGCTCTAATAGATACTAAATCCACAACTAAATCCCACCCCATGCACTAAACTACTAAAAAGTAGAGTGCAACCTTGGACTGCGAGGATAATTCATTCCGAAAGCCTGCTTGTATATCAAAAGAATTTCCCCCATAAGAAATAATGGAAACTCGGACAATTCATTCCACAACCCAAAAATATTTATATAAAAATAATTAATACAATTATTCCTATTGATCAGTAACTTTAGTTTCTACAGTTTATATAAGTAATTTTTTAATATGGGTTGAGTCACTCACACACACACACAGTACACTAAATGAGAGGAAGAGCTTTGGAAAGTACCTGTGTCACAGTTAGTACTAGCAGTGGGAGTTACTGGACTAATGGAAAAAGGTAACAAACCAAGTCCAGCACCTGAGAAACACACAGGGGCAAATTTATAAGTTCACACATTGACCATAGGTCATAAACACCGTCTTCCCAGCATGCATTGTGTCAAGCTGGTCTGAAATCCCTCAACTCATTCCTCGCCTCAAACCATATCGCAGCCAACCCACAGGAAACACCTGCAACAACCAAACCGCATGCCCTCACACACCCGCATGCAGGCAGAAACAGAACCTCTGACAACAATTAATGTTTATATATATTTTTTTTTCATAAATGTAAGGATCATGTGAACACAGATAGGGCACATGCCAAAGCGTCTCCTCAAAAGCATTTCTTAGTTCCCCAGGCATGCAGATTCCATACCAAAGCAGCAGGTCTTAGTGGAGCAATTAAAGATCATGCAAATTGCTATTCATGCTAGTTTTGGTTAGCATTGTACAAGTAAGAAGAAGAGAGCTTTAAAGTATCCAGAGCTGATTTCCTTCCTTACAGAAAGCATACAAAATCTAAAATCTCAATTATAGGGCTACATACATCATTTGGATCATTCTTTTTTAGTTTGACCAACAAAACATAACTGATTATGACAATATTGAGCTCAGCTACAGTTATAGAAACAGATGAATAAATAAATAAATACATAAATAAATAATCTACTTATTAGTAAATGTTTCAGTTCTCACTTTTATAAAAGACGAATTACAGAACCTGAAACCACAAAACCACAGTACTGTACAGAAGTCATGAACCAGCCCTCATTTTCCTGTCAACTACATTTTTGGCTTTACTGCACTGCCCACGAATGCAATTTGTCCGCTCAGAATTCTGACAGCAAAATAAGAAAGAAAAAAAAAATAGTTTTTTTAATTGTTTATTTATAATTACAGTGATCAGCAACCACAATTTTACTATCTAAGTGTACACATTCTTTATTACGCAGCTACTGATTTTTTGTACCTAAAACTCCAAAGCTACTACACCTGGCAAACATAAAATATCTCACAACATGAACATTAATCTTGTTAGTAGAGCTACAGAATCCCTTTTAAATCTCCTATGCTGCATAAAAAAAGGAAATTTTGTAAATGCAACATAATAAAAAAATATACATGTAAAGATGGAATTAGAAATAGGAATAAAAAGACAGAAATGAGGACAAGGAAGACTAAAAGCGGGCTTCATTTCCTCCAGGACAGCAAGACTGTGGACAGTTTAACCACAAAGCGAAACCAGCAGCCAAAACCAAAAAACCCCATACAGCGACCACTACAAACCACAAGCAGCCACCACCCCACCTGAACACTTACATGTCTTGCAGCAACCATCAACGTAGGTCTGCACCACGCCTCCATTCTGAAAAGACATGGTGAGAATTATAAACATGGGTTTAAAAATCTTTGCTCCCATTATGACTGAAAATGCCTCCATGTTTCTGCAGACCTGAATGCACTCTGTGTCGTTGAATGGAGGGCAGACGACTCCGGAGGCAAGAATCACCGCCCCCACCGCTGTCTCGATGCAGTCAAAACGTGTGCAGTTTGACACCCAAGAGCTACCTGCCTAGAATCAGACAGAAATGACCCCCGCCCCCACACACATGAGCTTCAGTTATAGTTTATACAAATGAACTAGTGTATCTGTAATAAATAATACTGCTTATGGGCCAAACTGAAATTCCTAGACATTATTTTAAACTATGGTGTCTGAAAATCCATTACATTTTAAGGCAGAAACAAAACTATAAAGTTAAGAATAATGTTAAGAATAATTTTTACTTAAACAATTAACAAATTATTAACGTACTACGTACAAGGGTTGGACAATGAAACTGAAACACTGGCCAATTTAGTGTTGGAGTTTTCATGGCTAAATTTGACCAGCCTGGTGGTCAATTTTCATTGGCAAATGGACAAATTGTTGGTGCGCGTCTCGCTGGCGCATCTGTGACCAAAACAGCAAGTCTTTGTGATGTATCGAGAGCCACGGTATCCAGGGTAACGTCAGCATACCACCAAGAAGGACGAACGACATCCAACAGGAGTAACTGTGCATGCAAGAGGAAGCTGTCCGAAAGGAACGTCCGGATGCTGACCCTCATTGTATCCAAAAAACATAAAACCACAGCTGCCCAACTCACTACAGAATTAAATGTGCACCTCAACCCTCTTGTTTCCACCAAAACTGTTTGTCGGGAGCTCCACAGGGTCGATGTACATGGCTGGGCTGCTATAGCCAAACCTTTGGTCACTCGTGCCGATGCGAAACGTCGGTTTCAATGGTGCCAGCAGCGGAAATCTTGGGCTGTGGACAATGTAAAACATGTATTGTTCTATGATGAGTCCACATTCACTGTCTTTCCCACATCCGGGAGAGTTACGGTGTGGAGAAGCCCCAAAGAAGCGTACAGTACCACTCAGACTGTTGCATACCCAGAGTGAAGCATGGGGGTGGATCAGAGATTGTTTAGGCTGCAATATCATGGCATTCCCCAGGTCCAGTACTTGTGCTCGATGGGCGCGTCACTGCCAAGGACTAGAACCATTCTGGAGGACCATGTGCACCCAGTGGTCCAAACATTGTATCCTGAAGGTGGTGCGGTGTATCAGGATGATAATGCACCAATACACACAGCAAGACTGGTGGTTTGATGAGCATGAAATTGAAGCTGAACGTCTCCCATGGCCTGCATGGGAGTCAGGAAACGTTTTTCTCCACCAGCATCACGTAGTGACCTGGCCACTATTCTGCAAGAAGAATGGCTCGAAATCCCTCTGGCCACTGTGCAGGACTTGTATCTTTCATTCCCCAGACGAATTGATGCTGTAATGGCCGCAAAAGGAGGCCCTGCACCATACTAATGAATTATTGTGGTCTGAAATCAGGCATTTCAGTTTCATTGTCCAACCCCTGTAACTACTAATTAATTGCTTGATTGAAATGTGTGTATTATACACTGCCTGGCCAAAAACATCATCATTTAAGATTTGAAATGTTGGGATATCAAGCAAAGAAAACATTAAAATGACTGAAATTGGTTTAAAAACCAACTGGATCTTAGATTTGCTGGGGAGCATTAAGACTTTGTACTTGGACCAATGGAAAAAGGTCATGTGGTTCGATGAGTTCAGACTGAGCCTATTCCAGAGCGATACTGTAGGTGCACCAGGGTCCAATGTACAAGTCTCTGGAGTCAGTGTTATGATCTGAGGTTGCTTCAGTTGCTGAGTCATGACATCAAGTTATTACATCTATGGAGTTTTTCTTTCATGACACAAGCATATTCTAAGGCTCAAATTGTAGAGGAGTGGGTCTGGGAGCATAAGGAATCATTTTCATGTACAGTATGAATTGGCCACCACATGGTGCACCAAATCTATGCGCAACTAAGTCTGTAAAACAAAATATTAGAGTGTGCGACTTTTTTTTATCGTGGCATAATATTTAATAAATGAGAGTCAGGTGTACCGTGAATACTTCTGTAGTTCCGTTTTCGTTGGTGAATGAACATGAGACGTTCTTACACGAGCCACAACACACGTAGGGGTCAGAGGACGGGACATACACCTGGTGCTTTAAAAAACAAACAACAGGACAGAGGTGAGCAAAGCCATTCACAGCCTTCAGATCTACACAGGTAACACATTATTATATGCATGGATAAAATATATGTGTAAACACATGTATAAAATATGTAATATACACAGATCATCCATAACATTATGACTAATATTAAGAAGGACACCCCTGCGTGTTCTGACACCTTTCTATTGGCATCAGCATCAACGTTTTCATCAATTTTTTCACTCCCCATGCGCACCAGTGAGCCTTGGCCGCCCATGACCTGTCGCCAGTTCACTGGTTGTCTTTCCATGGATCACTTTGGTATGTCGTGACACCTGCAGACCAGGAACAGGCCACAAGAGCTGCAGTTTTCGATTTGCTTTGACTAGAACATCACTAGAACGTCACAATTTGGCACTTGTCACAGTAGCTACAGTTTACACTTACATTTACTGTGCACTGGCAGACGCTCTTATCCAGACGACTTACAAAAAGTGCTATGAAGTTTCCATCATTGGCTAGATACTTACACTGGGTTAATACAGTAGGTTACTAACTAAGTGCCATCAGTTAAACAGTTGGGAAGGTGATTTTTTTTTAGCACTTTTTTATCCAAGTGCTGAAGAAACAGTGACGTCTTGAGTCTTCGTTTAAAGATTACCAAAGACGCAGCTGTACGGACATCTAGAGGAGGTTAATTCCACCACCTAGTGTAGGTCCCAGAACAGAAGAGCGTCTGGATGCATGTCTCCCCCGATTCCTGAGAGATGGTGGGACCCGGCGAGCAGTGCTGGAAGTATGTGGATGCTGGGTCATTTTTAGCTTTGTAGGCAAGCATCAGGGTTTTTTTATTTGGCTACAGAAAGCCGTTGCAGAGAGCGGAGAAGTGGGCTGGTGTGGGAGAACTTACTGTGGGAAGGTTGAAAACATCCTAATTTACAATATCTCATTACAATGGCACCTGGAAGTGAGTGGGATATACGAATTTGCAGACGAATTGAATCCGTTCCGTAGGCGAGTTTCACTTGAAGTGAAACTTAGGGGTTTTTTTCCCCATAGGAAATAATGTAAATGCAGATAATCCGTTCCAGCCACCCAAATATATATTACCAATATTTCCAACACTATAATCATATTTTTTCATATAAAAACAAATAAAGCATTTATTGTGAATTAAGTAAAATATTAAATAAATATACATTAAGCTTCACTTAATTAAACACTTCAGCATAATTCATGATTCCTCTGGGCACCGGCTGCTAGAAAAACCAAACTGAAATTGGCTCCCTTTCCTTCTGGCTACCGTCCTTGCTAATGTTCTTGAGACCTGTGGTGCTACAGCTTCACTAAATCTTGCACAAAATGCAAAACAACCACAAAAAAAAAAAACTGTAAACTCGCTTTGCTTGGCTTTCCACGGATGAAACAAGTCTTGAACAAGTCTCGGACGTACACGCAACTTTGCGATTCGTCTTTTTTTGGTCGTATGCCAAAAATGCAGGTACTGCCGAGGTACTCCTGTATTAGGCAGCAATTTTATTAATTTTTTTTTACACAATTTTCCTTGAAGTTTATGAGTTGAAAACTGCAGCTTTTGTATGAGGTTCCTGATCTGCAGTAGTCAAGACCTATCAAAAGTGATCCAAGTAACTGGCGATAACGTCATGGGCTCAGGGTCAGCCAGGGACCAGTGATGCGAATGGAGAGTGAAGGTTGGCCCCTTAAAAAAAAAAAAAAGCTGAAAAGAAACATTACAACAAAACAAAACAAATAAAAAAACTCATGTATCAATGCCATTTTAGCGTCCTCTCCTAATTCACAGAGTTTTAGGGATGTGTATGCCATAATTAATCACAGTGGTTTATAGGATTACTGGAAACCTTACAACACATTTACCACTTTATGTTTTTTTTTAAAAATGCACATAAAAACAAACCTTTGGTGACCGTACGTTAGGATTATGTAAGACACCTTACATTTACTGTACTGTATGTTAATGGCTAAAACTGGTTATATTTCACTTGGAATATTGGTGATAGTGTGTGTTGTTGGACTTACAGGTTCACACTTTTCTGAGCAATTTGAAGTGGTCACGTCCATGGCGTAAAAACCCGTGTCGGGGTCTGTGTGTGTGAGGCACTGCACAGTATAACACAGCTCTCCCTCTACGTACTGCACCATGGACTGGCCCGGACTCAGCACAGTCACTCCCTGAAATAAACATACATCTGCCTTCTCTGCACACGCACACACGCACACACGCACACACGCACACACGCACACACGCACACACGCACACACGCACACACACACACACAAGCAGAAGATATTTGAAGTACAATGATTGGCTATGCAAAACGGCAGCAATCATTGTGTGTGTGTGTGTGTGTGTGTGTGTGTGTGTGTGTGTGTGTGTGTGTGTGTGTGTGTGTGTGTGTG
>JAAGKR010003050.1:69042-81011 GCA_011419295.1 Clarias macrocephalus
TTTTTTACCCCTTTCTTCACTTTTATTTTATGTTTTATATTATAATTCTGTGACGCTGAAAGAACCCGATAAAGGTTTTGTGCTGATGGTTATTCTCGGCTCTGAGCTCTTTTTCCCCTCGGCTATCCGGCGCAACGCGTCACACCATATTTAAGCGACCACTTTGATTTCAAGCGCAAGAAAGGCAACAGCTTTATTATGCACATTTGTTCCTTCAATTATAAACAACTAGTTTGAGATTTATATCCGCTTGCCTTTTTGAACTACAGTAGACTCCCCCGTCCCGCCTCCGCTGTTAAAAAAAAGTAACTCGATAACGTTTACTCTGAGTAAATATTTAATGAGCTACTTTTTACTTTTACTTGAGTAGATTTGTATAATGGTAACTTTACTTGTACTTCAGTAAATTTTCACTGAGGTAACAGTACTTTTACTTGAGTACAAAGTTTTATTACTCGTATTAGCGTGTTATTAGCGTGCTACAATATTAGCGTTTTGATTTACCATGGTATGTGTAATGGAAGTGTTCGAAGTGTTCATATCGTTCACGCAGGTTCTTAAACATATCCCAGAACAAAGGTCGCTGAAGACTCCTACAAAAGGAGTTCTTGGCGGATCTCCACAGTTGAACACATTTTCCTTTAGCATTCCCCACAATGAGGCATCAGGTTGTGTAAGGTTCATGACCGCTTCCATATGAGCGGAAATAATAGTCAACTATGAATACTTTTTCCTCTGTCGACAGACTTATTTCCAACAACAGTCAACAATCAGTAGTGTATATTTTTGGCGCATGCCATACTTGGTGTAGAGAAAAACAAAGTTTTTTTAAACAATGGATTAGACAGCGTATAATAAGCCAGTGTTTTAGGTATGTGTTATATGTTCAGCACGCTGATGTATGTTAAAAGGCCGTGTACCTTGCGGTCAAGGCGACTGATCATGATCCTATAGGCATGAGTGGTTATGTTCAACTTCTTAAAACACAACCCAGACGTTCCACCTGTAGGAGTCTATCAGAGAGAGACAGAGAGGTTAGAACATGCAGAAATAAAAGACAAATATGTTCTACTTAGTTATTGTCATACAATCAATCAGTCAATAATATTTCAATAACAGCAGTAAACTTACAGGTCGTCTAATGTAGTTCACACTCTGAAAAACAAACAAATGAGGAAAAACAAATCAAGAATTAGTTTTTTTACGTATATCCAGTAAATACAGGCTACGGGAAAGTTTGTGTGTGTTGTTCACCTCACTGGTGGGACATTTCTCCACGTGTCCCACAATATTCTCCCGGGGCAGGTGGACCAGTATATAGGAGCCGTTATCATACAGAGCAACATTGTTCCCATCAAATGTGATCACACGGAGGTCTGAGATTACAGAGCAGCGGCCTGAGAGCGCACACACACACACACACACACACACACACACACACACACACACACATCAGTTACAAAAGCTATATTGAAAGTTTGAAGGGAACTAAGGACATTTAATTTGTTACTGTACTTAAGAACAGTCCTCATGTATATGTATGGATGTCCTTGAGTAGTTTTATTAATGGATACATTTCACTTTACTTTTACTCCACTATATTAATATCACTATAATAACAACTAATATCTGTACTTTCTACCTCACTACATTTGTGCATGACATTGTGTCACATAACCACAGTCGTTGTAGCTGTAATACTGCCACCTACTGAGTATTATATGTAATTGCATGATTTGTCTTCGGCTATAAAAACACGCTCGAGTAACGGTTTACCTGGGATACCTCTACCTTTACTAAAATACAGCATTTGTGTACTTTGTCCACCACTGTATCTATCAGAGCTTATCTGCATATAATTGATGTTATATCTTTCTTAAATTAATGTTAATACATAGGATATACACAGGTCCGTATATAGCAAATGTAATGGTTTATATGCTGCTATTGTTATTTTTTTAATAGCCAGAAAAAATGTTTCCGCCTTCAGCATAAGAACAGGGTAGCAACATACAGTAGGCCTATTCATTCATCCATCTATGAACCTCTGTAGTCCAACTAGGGACCGTGGAGGCCGGTGGTGATTACCCCTTGTAACATTCACACGCTTATTCACACACTATGGGCAATTGGAGAACACAAGTTAGGGTAATCTGCATGTCTTTGGACTGTGGGAGGAAACCAGAGTACATGGAGGAAACCCACTAAGTACAGGGAGAACATACAAACCCTACACACACAGATCCTGAGGTGGGAATTGAACCTGAACCCTGGAGGTGGAAAGTGACAGTGTTAACCATTAAACCACTGCGCCGCCTTAACATACAGTAGGCCTATGTGGAGTAGCCTTAGCTTTTTGTTAGTTGAGATAAAACAGTGAGCATGTAAACATTATGCTAATCTTAGGCATGGAGTGTCAGTACATCTATGCAGTCAACTTTAACCATTTAAACTCTTAAAACTCAATAGGCAGTATAGGATTCATACTGTAGTAGTTTCAATTTGCAGGACTGAAATATTATTCTTTAAGATGAATACCTGAGTGATATGGTGCCTGAGTGCTAAGACATTTGCTTCCTGTTGTGTAAAATATTTAGCCAAAGGAATAGGAATGTCTAGGAATGTCAGCTACAAAAAGAGCAATAATACAGATTATAGCCAGTTTGTTGCTCTCCGTAACACTTGGTCAGTGTATCTCTGACCATTAGTGGACAGGGATCAGACACTCTGTATGTCCTGAGCAGATACTATCTAAGAGTACTGCAGTGAAACTAAACTATGTAAGGTGCAGCCGCACCAGTAATGTGTGTATATTGGACCCTTTCAACTACTGTTTAACAGCAGACGGGCTCCACCTTACAGTATAAGACGACAGGCTTCAATGATAATGGCGTGTCTATAAGCAGGAATACTTATGGAGGATTTTGCCATTTTGTCAATTTCGTACATACAAATGACTATGAATTATATTGTCCGAGTAGTGTGTGTGTGTGTGTGTGCGCATCTTACAGGGACAGCGCCACAGTGGACAGCAGGGGTCTGTGTTGATCTGGATGGCCATGCCCAGCAGGTTACACTGAGGTTGGGTGATGTTGAATCTGCAGTGCAGGGAGGCGTTGTATAGCATCAGCTGCCCATTAAAGCAGATGTACTCACTGCACTCGTCGACTCGGACGGAGAACGGAGGCTGAAAAAGGACAAGAAAAACACACTGTGATCATATTTCCTGATTCCATGGATCCATAATATGATATGATATTATATACTATATTTTATTCTATTTAATGAGATTATGAATCGACCAGTGATGGGATATTCACCAGAATTTCTTTTTTCTTATTTGAACCTCTTCAATCCCACCCCACAGCTGTAATGTGGTCACACTGGCAGCAGGGCAAGAATGCCTCAAACTACAAGGAGTTATTGGATCTCAGACATGAGCTTTCACTGCGTTTAATCCTTTTCAGATTTAGAGTTAAGGGTGTGGGTCAACACAAGGGTGATTTGCTGAGAGATCAGAAAATAAAAAACAGACTAAGACCCAGCCAAGGTCTGGATTGCATAGCTGACTGATTATTTTGTTTAATATAGATATAAAAATAAAATTATATATATATATATATATGTGTGTGTGTGTGTGTGTTTGTGTATGTATTGCCTGAATGAAAAACATAACATACCAGTCATGATAAGTGATGTTGGCACTTGTGTGAAGAAAAACTAAAAGTTTGTTCCACAGCATATGATCAACAAACCTTGCTGTTCTTCATGGGTTTTATTGTTTTTGATTAGGTTTATGCCTGAGATGTTTAACAAAATATTATATGTAACTAGGGCTGTCAATATTTACCCGTTAACAAGTGATTAATCTAGAAATTTTAACACATAACTACTATTGGTTTTGGGGAAATTAATCATATGAACAAGTTTGACTCTAATGCAGAGGTGGGTAGTAACGAGTTACATTTACTTAAGTAACTTTTTGAAAAAAAAATACTTCTATGAGTAGTTTTACTGCACCATACTTTTTACTTTTATTTGAGTAGATTTGTGAAGAAGAAACGCTACTCTTACTCCGCTACACTCGACTCGTTACTTTTCTAACCGTTTATTGTAAACATTAGATATTCTTCGTGTTTGTCAGAGAAATGCAGCCGGTGGATCTACCACGTGACTGTGTTTCACCAATCAGACGTAGCAACAATAATCACATGACTCCGTTTGACCAATCAGCCGCAATAACAATAACAGCACGGAGTCACATGAGCACGCAGAAGGCGGGGAGGGAAGAGGGTCGTCTTCAGCAAACATGTCGCGGTTAGTTTAGCTGTTTTATTTAATGTTGTAATCTTAACATATATAATTAGCAAATAAACTAGAGGCTAAATATATATATATATATATATATATATTTTTTACATTTGTTCTGCTGGACACAGTTTATGGTAAAGTGAGACTTTTGTACATACTGTATCTTCTAATGTTATTTTCTGCTGAGTCATTCGGAGGGCGACTGAATATACAGTATATGTTACACAGGAAATAGTTACACTGTTCAAACACACATATGTTACCTACAGTAGGGATTTTTTTCAAAAGTTTATATAGTGAAAAAAGTGAGATTAAGAAATGTGTGTTTCTTATTCCTTAATTTGCTAATTTGTAACTATATTTAGTTTTACTGATTTGTTTTATTATTTGTAAATTATTTTATCATTTTGTCTGACTGCTTACATAATCTCTAAAAAAATAATAAATTGAGTATCTTTTCACCGAATACTTTTTTACTTCTACTTGAGTAATATTATTTTGCAGTACAGCTACTCTTACTTGAGTACATCTTTTGGCTACTCTACCCACCTCTGCTCTAATGGCTTCCCATAATCTCATGGCTTCTCATAACCTTTTTACGCAGATAATAAGATGACTGAGGAAACATCACTAGATGTGCTGATCAGAAAGTTTCATTATAGTTGTGTGCTCTAGCTACTTTCATGGTGAACTATTTTCACAGGAATGCAGTAAACATAGGCTGTGGGAGTGATGGCTCAAGTGACTCAGGCTCTCGTTTGTCGGTTTTCGGATCTGAGGATCCGGGTTCGAGATCTGTCTATGGTGGGTCGGCTCGCCCCATACCACCCAGCCACTGCATGCATAATCGGTTTCCTTTAACCAGTTTTTCATGCATTTCTCTATTCCAACATTGTACACTTATAATACAAGCATATCTGAATATTTTTAAATTGTGATTAATGACAGACTTAATCATTTGGCAGCCCTATATTTAACACTAATCGGCTCACCGTGCAGGGTCCAGTGGGAATCACAAATGCAGGAAGTGTGGTTGTTGCGCTGAGTGTCGTGGGAGATGTGGAGGACGCAGTGGACGTCGGCTCTGTGGTGGTTTCTGCAGTCGACGTCGAAATAAATGCCTCCTCGGTTGCAGTGGAAACAGGGGCAGTCTCTGTGGTGATGAGCGGGGTCGTTGTGGTAAGAGGCTGTGTGGTGGAGGGAGTTGTAGTGGTGGGGGGGATGGTAGTGGTTGGTTCCTCGGTTGTAGTCAGAATCTCTGTAGTGGTGGGTGGTGGTGATGTAGTAGTAATGGTGGTGGTGGTAGTAGGAAGTGTGGTTGGCTGAGTGGTGGGCAGCGTTGTGGTAACGAATGGGCTTTCCGTGCTCGGTGAAGAAGATGTGAGGATTTCAGGAGTTGTAATAAAGGTAGATGTTGTAGGGGCTGACGTCGGAGCCGGCGTGGTGCTGGTGGTGCCTTCAGTGGTGGGAAGTGTGGTGGTCGTCGTTGGTGTGGTCGTGGTAGTTGTGGTAGTCGTGGTTGTAGTCACAGTTGTCGGAACCGTCGTGGTAGGAACTGCGGTGGTTCTGTTCGACCGAGTCACAAACATGTAAGGAGTAGGAGTTGGCGGAAGTATTATACCTGCGGAAAGAAATGGGTGTCAATCATAAGCCGAAAGCTGATAGAGGAAAAAAAATTGTGTTAAAGTGGCAGATGATGGTGGTACTCACAGTCTTCGGGGTACACACACCTCCTTGTGACTTCATCCAGCACCATGGTTTTCGGACAGCGGGGAAAGCATCCTTCCGCTCTGCACACACACACACACAGGGTTTCAGAGCCGTGACTACAATACCACTGTTTTAAAAATAAATTATTTTAAAGATACCTATAAATGCATTTTTATACTGGATATACGCAGAGAGCAAAGAAAATCCTGGTTTTATTTAACCGCTGCCACTAGGGACAGTAAGAATCACCTGCATACATGTGTGGATGTGCATTTATGTACTGTATGATGATGTTGCTGTGACTCACAAAATAACGTTTGAGGCAGTATTTACTTTTACTTTTGTCTTCACATTAGTGACGGGTCGTTCATGAACGATTCGTTCTTTTTGAACGAGTCTTTAACGTGACTCAAAAGAGCGAGTAGTTTCAGAGCATGTCCGTTCATTTTCTACTGAGCGCACATGCACCCCACAGGTTATGTACAGGAAACAGAAATGAGACGTTACCTTTGAGTCTCATTTTTTTGCTCCGAAACATTCTTTTGTCACGTGACTTCCATAGACGCTATGCAGTGCAATATTCAAAAGAAGGAACGACTCGGACTAGAAGATATGAGAGGTGAGCTGCTCATTCTGTTCATCATAATATGTCCTTAGCTGCATTGTAATATTTTCATTACTGAAACTATAGCCAAAAATTTGTATCTGTACATGTGATGGAGGTCTGTTTATTGAAAACGTGACATTTTATTTTATTTCAACTAAATGACTCAAAAAATGATTCGTTCATTTTGATGAATGAAATTCAAAGAAACGGGTCACTGAAATGATTCAAACTTCCCACCACTAGTGCACATGCAAAATAAACATAGAGTTATTCACATAACAGCTTGGGATTATAGACTAATCTGCAGGTAATTCTGCAGGTAAGGGGGAAAAAAAAACTGTATGCCCCTTTGTAGTGAAACTCCATTCATCTCCATGGAGACGACGCAACTTACTGAGATGCCAGCACACACCTTCAGAGGTCTTTTGGAGTTCAGGTCTTTGGCGGCACAAGTGAGACCTACACAATGTCTGATCAGTTTACTGTATCCAGGTGAGTCTTACTAAGTACTATAATGAAGGCAGATGGATGAAATTCCAATTTTCTCATAGTTTGAACCTTACAGAGGCAAGAACTGGCAGCGTGTGGCATAGGGGTCCCTGCATGTTTTCACACATCCGCTTGCACATGCATGGTATTTCCACTCGCACATCAGTCGATATGGAATCACAAAGCTGCTCTCTGTAACAAAAGCAAAGCGGAGACACAGGCACATGTTTAAGAACGTAAACAAAACTGCATTAGGTGCAGATGCATGAGATTTTGTCAAATTTAATAGCTTGTAGTTTTTTATGTCTAAATCGTAATTTTATGTCTGAAATCGTTCACAATTCAGATTATTTTGAGCCCAAAAATTTACAAAATGTTAAAAATGTTATCAAAACAGTTAAACTTATTTTAACGAGACAGAAGAAAAAAATCGGATTTTAATTCTGATCACATTCTATGAATACACAGACAAATAGATTTAGCTTTTTTCATAAATATTCTTTATATTGCTAAAGATAATGTTTTTTTGAAATAGATTTTAAAGAAACATCCACGTGACTCCCATTAGTCACAGACAGAGCAGATGGGCATGTTTGGGGTCTATGTACGGGTTGATGTATTTATGGAAACGTCCTTACCCTCGATGATAAAACTGCTGCTGGCCTTAAAAGTGTATGAGTTGTCGTAGCTCTGAGCACGCGCATGTGTGTGTGTGAGGGTAATGAAGACGCCCTTTTGACTGTGCAGCTCAAAGGAAGATCGCCCCGGTAACCACAAGCCCTGGTGATGAATGAAGGTTGCCTGCCGTCGAAAGTCCTCATCGGGTCTCCAGCGCTCCAGGCGCACAACGCGACCGGGCGTGACACACAGAAAGTAGTTTGGGCGCTCGGCAGACTCCAGTGAGACAGTAGGGAGCCCTGAAGCATAAAAATATATACTCTAAAGGTTTAGCAACCAAAACACTGATGGTTTTCAGTCGTAAATATAATCAGAGATGTTATAGTGTAAATTGTGCTCCAAACAAATGGGGAAGAAAAAACCCTGGTAACAATCATACAGTATACTGTATTATACACAGTATATATAATTTTTTTAAATCTTTTTTGTTGCTGTTTATGTTAATGTTTTTCACTAAAGTGAACATGAAAGGGGAGTACAGTGGTACCTCTGCATTATTTTTTCAGCATACAAGCAAACAAACTGAGCCAAACTAAAGTTGTGTGTACGTCCAAGACCTGTTCAAAACTCTTTTGCGTCAGTGGAAAGCCGAGCGAAGCAAGTTTACATATTTTTTTGTTGGTTATTTTAGCATTTTATTAAATGAAGTGAAGACATACCACTATGGGTCACAAGATTGTTAGCAAGGACGGTAGCAAGAAGAAAAGTGAGCTGCTTTCAGTTTGGTTTTTAAAGCAGTCTGGGCCAAGAGGAATCATAAATTAAGGTTAAGTGATGTTTAATGTCTATTTATTTCATATTTTCATTCATTTACATGTTTCTTCTAAATGTTTTGATTGTTTTTATATACAAAAATATGATTTTAGAAATTGGTAATACTGGTAAATAAGTATTTACCAGTATTTGGATGGCTGGAAATGATTATCTGCATTTACATTATTTACTCTGGAAAAAATTTGTTTCACAATACAAAATTTCACCTTAAGAAGTTGCTTTTGGAGCTGCACCACTGTAAATAGTAAGATAAGAAATGAAAGTATGATCAATCAGGTTTCCTGGTGTTTATTTCCAGTTCAAGCCTGATCACCCCTGAATAAAAACTTATTTAAACGTATGTAAAAGTGTGCTCTTACGTGAAGCTCTGCCCTTGAAAAGTCCACCGGTGATCATGAGGTTGAAGACGGCAGCTGGTTGTGCCATAGTCTTTAGCACAGGAAACACTTCTCCACTACTGACATTCGCTCCAAACACACACACTGAATCGTTCATCTCATTGGTGGACAAAGTGAACGGACCCTCACCCAATTCTAAACAAACAAAAAAAAAAAAAACAGAAAATCAGACAGTTTGTATGTTTGGAAAAAAATTCTCAGTCAAATCTATGGGCCTGTTTTCACCCAAATCTTGGGGGGTGCAAATATTTATGCTTTTCTTTCAAAAGCATGTGGTATTGATTCTGAACATGGCTCTATGGAATGAATACTGTTCATCAGATGCAGGGTAGCACACACCTTGGTTGTAGTATTCACAGTCGTATGCTGTAACAGAAACAAAGGAACCATATCAACATAGCGAACAAAACACATGTCCTGTAATGAGTTAGTGATGTGACGGTGTGTTGGCTAACAAATTAATCTGATCATGATGATGGACAGGCGGGGGTCAGAAAGTCACGAAGTCATGCAGAGAGAGAGTGTGTGTGTGTGTGTGTGTGTGTGTGTGTGTGTGTGTGTGTGTGTGTGTGTGTGTGTGTGTGTGTGTGTGCACTCACGGCAGACGGTGGGAGATCTCCAGTTTACCGTGACCCCGTGTTGGCAGCACTTGTGCGCGTATGCGGCGATGCTGGTGCACAAACACTCGCAGTCGCCCCCTCGGTTGCAGTTGCAGGTGTCTGTCAGGCAGTTTTTATAAAACCAGGTCACATCCACCTGGGGGGGCGGGGGTTTGTCAGAGATTAGTCACACTAGTGAGCACAGAACAATACAGCAAGGTCAAGATACTAAGTGTCTGCTTAGATTGATTTACATTCCCATTCAGTCCATGACAGTCATCATTATAAACTAGGGATCGTGATGCACACTGACAATGCAATATACAGTACAGTAAATATACACCGATCAGCCATAGCAATAAAAATCAAGTAAAAACCGCCTGATATTGTGTCGGTCCAAAACAAACAAAACCAACTCTGAACCATCAAGGCAGTAATTCTACAAGACCTACAAGATCTACCTATCAGTGCTAAGGGGTTAGAAACAGATCCTTTAAATTGTGATCCATCAAACCCAGGCCACCATGTTCCATTGCTCCATGATCCTGTCCTGCTGTTCATGTGCCCTTTGTAGGAGCTTTCAGCACTTGACTGGGGTCAGCTTGGGCACTCTGACACAAATCACGCTACAGTACCGTATGGGTTCTGACGCCTTACTGCCATAGCTAGAAATAACCTTTCAAGCAAGTTGTGCTACAGTAGCTCTTCTGCGGGATTGAGCCAGACAGGCTGTCCTGTGCTTCCCATGTGAATTACTAAGCCATGACTCTTCCTTGGACTACTGTTGGTAGGTACTAACCACTGCATACCATAAACACTGCCCTTGTTAAAGTCTCTCAGATATTTATGCTTGCCGATTCTTCCTGCACACCGAAGTTGACTTGATGTCCCACCCTGTACAGGAATCAATATAAGGATATAATTACTTCACCTGTCATTGATTTTAATGTTGTGGCTGATCAGTGTACCTATACATTATAAAGTCAACTTTAAAATGTGTGTGGTGTTCTCATGAAAATTAATATAAAAATTAATAGCACATGTAACATATAACATTTCTATCTCATATAGTTTTAATTTAATATATACAGTACCTTTTTCCTTAAAAATATTAAAATTTTGTCATTTAAAAAAAATGAAAAAAGTGACTATGAACCTGATTACCATAGTTGTATTTTAATTTGTTCTGCTTATGTATTTTTTTTACCTGACTGTCTTTTTTTCTAATTTGCACATGCAAAAAAAAAAAAAAAAAGACTTTGCTCAACCAGTACAGTATTACAAATGTCAATGTTGTTGCATTGATTAAAGTAAATGCCTTAGCAAACTGTTTTGAATTTAATTCAATACATTGTATTGCATTTTTTACTGTATATAATAAACACATATACTGTATAGTACATCATAGCTCTGATCTGGCAAATGAAGCTAATTTTTGCATTTCTCCAATGCCTTATTTTACTTTTCTTATGAAACCACGCCCCCTGCTGGACACAGGGTCAAACACTTTCACATCACTGGGGAATCTTACCCGTAGCCTCACTGCTATCTCCTGGTGCATCATTGTGTCTGTGTGTGTGTGTGTGTGTGTGTGTGTGTGTGTGTGTGTGTGTGTGTGTGTGTGTGTGTGTGTGTGTGTGTACGCCGTGGGTAAGCAATGACCTTTTTTTCCGTAGAGCGCAGGATATGTCAGTAAACTCCCAAAGGAGCGAGGCGCTTACCACATTGTGGCATGAAGCAAACACGTCACTGTAGAGAAGGCCGCACTCTCGCTTAGCGTAAGGCTGTCTGCTCAGGTCCGCCTCACATGGTCTGCTCACTATAAAATCACTCTCACACTATAAACAACACAAACAAAATGCACAAAGTTCAAAGACTTATTCAAATTATAAAAATGTGCCATATACTGTAGTCACTTCCATTCAGTTAGCAGTGTGCGACATCAGCAACACATAAACTTCTTGGTATATATATATATATATATATATATATATATATATTCTTCCTGCACAATAAAGAAAACTCGCTGAATGAGAAGGTGTGTCCAAACTTTTGGTCTGTACTATATATATATATATATATATATATATATATAAAGTTTGGACACACCTTCTCATTCAGCGAGTTTTCTTTCTTGTGTTCTTTATTGTGTTCTTTAGCCCAAACGCGTCTCTTCTGCTTGTCGCCTGTCCTTAGCAGAGGTTTCCTAGCAGATATTCTACCATGAAGGCCTGATTCACACAGTCTCCTCTTAACAGTTGTTCTAGAGACGTGTCTGCTGCTAGAACTCTGTGTGCCATTGACCTGCTCTCTGATCTGAGCTGCTGTTAACCTGCGATTTCTGAGGCTGGTGACTCGGATGAACTTATCCTCCGCAGCAGAGGCGACTCTCGGTCTTCCTTT
>JAAGKR010003051.1:0-56498 GCA_011419295.1 Clarias macrocephalus
CATCAAGTTAGCTTGCTCAATATTTTGCTCAATTTATCTGGCACCTTGTGATGAATTATGAGTAAATTGCAGGACTAACTATTGCACACTATTGGTCATTTTAAGAACAACAACATTTGTTCAACATTAATTCTTATTATTAAATGCTTCTTATTTTGTCCCTTTCATAACCATAGTCACATGTTAAGTTTGGTATCAAATGAACTTAGCTTGGTATCAATCGCAAATTAAACTAGCTTTATATGTTTCATATTGAGCAGAGTGCTGTTAGCACCTTAGGCTAACATCAACCTGAAGAAGAAGAAGTAGAACCTGTGTGTATGTTTTCACAATTTTATATAACAAAATAATCTACCAGCAAGAGATTTCCAACTAAGCTTCACCTTATGTTTATATTAGCTAAATTAGCTACATGATAAAAATGTTTTATGCTAAATATTTTAGAAACAACAAACAATAAATCAACAAAGTGATTAACATTTTAATTGAGTGTTTCTGAATTAAACTTAATATACATGAATAAACGTTAACTTTAACCTTTACACAAATCCCCAAGTCCAAATGATTAGCTCAAATGATGGGTCATTTGTCCTTGCTTTCAGGTATTTTTCAGTTTCTTGCTCACAACTTTTGATCCTGCCTGCAACTACTCCCTATTTACCACAAGAAACAAGTAACCTTAACACAAGTCCCCATTTAACACTAGAAACAAGTCACTTTTACACAAGTCCCCATTTAACACCAGACAAGTCACTTTTACACAAATCCCCATCTAACACCAGAAACAAGTCACTTTAAAAAAAAGTCCCCATTTAACATTAATTAAATATTATTTAAGAGAAGTTTTTTGTGTGTTATTCTGCAGTGACACAAACTGATTAGCCAATACGCAGTAATCCAACTGGAGTTTACAGCCTAAGAAAACAACCCAGCAGCAACGGTTTGGAGGAATACTTTTCGTGGTGCCCCATCTCAGCTTTCAGCCCCAGAATGAAAGCATAAAATGCTATTTAAGGAACCTGCTTGTTTCTTTCCTTTTTTCATCGTAAACCTCACTAAAAGCCAAACTTCTCTGGGCCTCTTAAAATGTTCTCTGACTGTGTTATCAGAGAAGAGGACTCCGATATGATCCCCTCTGGCAGGAAGGCTTTCGCTAATGTTAAAATGCAGATAGCTTATCGCCCTTGGCTGGCATGGAAGCATGGAAGAGAGTTCAAGTAGAAATCTGGAGCACAGCGTGGGAGCGAGCAGAGCGGCTCCAGCTCCACGTCAGCCGGTGGGCAGCGGCAGGCTCTGTGGGACTTTTCCCATTGGCCCTGGAGACCAAATGAGCGGTTGACAGAAACCTGCCGTGTTGCTTCCTGTGTGTCCGGGGCATCCGGTAGCGTACTTCCTGCTGAGCTAATGGCGCCGCTGTCACTCATCCCACAATTAATTACCTCTGGCCACCGGGTGTTAATGAAAGAGTCGGCCCACTGAGACCCAAAAGGGGAAAAAGGAGCATGTGTGTGTGTGTGTGTGTGTGTGTGTGTGGTGAAAGCGTGAGAGATGGAGGAGAGAGCAAGGGAAAATAAGTGTGAGATGGAAGTCAGAGAGCGAGAGAGTAAGAAAAAGAGGGATGAAAGAAGAGAAACACAGGAGGTGCATTTGATATGCAGGACTCCCTTTGGGAAAAGGACAGAGAGCTTGTGCAAATGTGTGTGTGTGTGTGTGTGTGTGTGTGTGTGTGTGTGTGTGTGTGTGTGTGTATGTTGGTGCTCTTATCCATTAGTCTCAATGATCCTCTCCCTGCAGTGCTGCTCTTTAAGGTTAAACATCGACATGAGCTAATTAAGCTGTGTGTAATGATGAATGCTATGGAAAGGGCAGATGTTACAGTACTCTTGCTGTGCTGTCAGTCAAACAGCGCTTGCTAAGCTAACGTTAACCAACACACTCCTCACGGGGAACGGAACCGCGCTGGATCAATAAATAAAACAGTAAGCGTCGTTAAGTTTCCATAAAAAAATTAATTAAATAATTAAAAAACATGAGTAGTTTGACCATGAAAGGAAATACATTAGTCTTTTCAACATGATCACATCCATTAAATACTTGTAAATGACTAGATACATAGTATTAGGCAAATATAAACTCAGACATCATAACTTTTTTCAACGTGCCAAACAAAAATGTGGGAAATACCAAGTACCCCCTTACTGCTTCCACAGGATGTACAAGGGTAGGTTGTAGCCAGGTGCTGCTAATCATTAGCCCTTGATTAATTGATCATCAGCAGGTGTGCAGAAGTTTTGGCAGTTTGCTGGTCTGGAGCATTCAGGGTTGTGCTAACACGATGCCAAGAGGGAAAGACAAAAGCAATGGTCTTCCAGAAGTAATTATTGCTGCACTTCAATCTGAAAAGGGTTATAGAAACCATTTCCAAACAATTCTACAGCGAGAAAGATTATTCACAAGCGCAAAGCGTTCATTACAGTTGCCAATCTACCCCAAAGTGGAGTTTGTTTGGCTTAAAGGTCCAGCGCCAACCAAACAGCATGTCAGCAGAAACACCTCATACCCGCGGTCAAGCAGGGCGATGAAGAGGTGGCGAATAGGGCTTGTTTTGTAGCCAAAGGACCTGAACTCCAGAGTATTCTAGAGGCCACAATTGGGGTCGTGCAACACGACGATGATGTGAAGAACACCAGAAAATCTACGTCAGAATGGCTGAACAATTAAAGCATCAAGGTTTTGGACTGGCCTAGTCAAAGTCCAGACCTCAACCCAACTGACATGCTGTGGCAGGACCTTAAGAGAGCTGTGGGCAATTTTGCTCTTTAGACAATTACCACAAAGCCAATCTGAAACTGAATAGAGGTTAAGCTTTGACATAAGCTTAGGCAATCAAACAATTTTCATCAGAAGACTGATGTGATTTAAGCACATTTGTGAATAAAATGCTGTTCAATGGAGCATTTCCAAGACATCCAGCTCACGTTTTGCTGCGACACAGGCTTTGGGGCCAAACAGGACAATAATGTCTCATCTGTGCAGTGCACAAGCCATCAAGCGTGATAAATCCAGCTCCTAAATCTGCCACACATCTTTATCCCGCCAAGACCAACTCCGTCATAAACTTTTATATCTTAGGACCTGAAATTCCCATCCTGCAGCCAGAAAGGCCTTCTCTCATTCACTGTTGACTCACGATTGCTTCCCTGTTAAAAGAGCGGCATTTTACAGCCCGCTCGAGGCTCTGCCGGTCCCTCCCGAAACACAAGAAGTCAGGAAGGAGGAACGCTTCGTAATTAGGGGTCACGGATCAGCCGTTGGCAAAGGTCAAAAGCCATCTGTTTACCCAAACACCATGTGAATCCTCGAGTCCGTCCCTGCGATGCATAACGAATGGGTAATCCAAAACCCGTTAGCCAGCCTTGTATGGAAACGGTGAATTTTAATAGATGGCAAGTGCAGCGGCTGAGCGTAACATGGCCTGGCAGCTGCTCTCAGCACTGCTTAAAGGCACAAGATAAAGATTCATGGCGCATCTAATTGGCCATGTGAAGGTCAACAAATGTACGTGAGGAAATGAGGAATTTCCGCGAGGAGCGCAAACGAGAGCGTCCATCAACACGTAAACATATGGCTCAGGCCGATGCGACTGGGGAACGAAAGCGCAGGAGAGAGAAAGAAACGACAGGACGTTGGGGATGTCACGGTGCGAGACTCTGACAGCACAATTATAATGTCATGAATAATCATAATTAAAATGTTTTTTTTCCCACCCTACCTATAATTTATTCTCAGAGCAAAAGAAAATCAACTAATCAACTATGAAGCGATAAGGTTTAAATTGTTAAACGCGCAAATGATGCTTGCAAGCCTCAGATCTAGTCAATATACTTTTGTTTGCTGTTTTCAGTAAAACAGCATTTATTTTAATAGTAATTTTCACAGCAGATGAACCCAGTGTTTACAACCCAGTGTTTCCCACGCATAGAGTACCGTATACTTGGGCGGGCCCAAGTATGTAGACTGCCGCCAAAGTACGTTTGCGCACTCAATCTGCCATCCGCGATCGAAAAAGTTCCCTTTTGCACTTCCAGATCAGTTCCCTCGCGCACTTCCAGATCAGTTCCCTCGCGCACTTCCAGATCAGTTCCCTCGCGCACTACCAGATCAGTTCCCTCGCGCACTACCAGATCAGTTCCCTCGCGCACTACCAGATCAGTTCCCTCGCGCACTACCAGATCAGTTTTCCTCTCGCGGGTGCCAGCTGCCATGAAAAGTTTAAGTGTAAGAAGGCCGTACTGACGGATGCACATGCTCGGAAGAGAATCACAGTGTTGCTGAGTGAATGGGGACAAAACACGGGAGGATTAACCCTTAAAATTAAAGCAGTGTGGATCCAAACACAGATCATAACACTGCATACAGAGGCTTGTACGGTGGGCGTTGTCAATTCATCACTTCATGTGCTTTCCTTCTTAGCCTGAAGCACCATCACTCTGGAATAGGATCAATCTGGACTCATCACACCACATGACCTCGTTCCATCAGCCCAAAGTCCAGGCGTTCGATCACAAACACCGGCCAATCGTGTGCTATCAGGCATGCAGAAGAGGGTGGATAGCCCTGCCCTCAGAGTGTCATACGCTGTCCTGTATAAAATAGACAAGGTAGTTTGGAGGCTTGTATTTCAGAGAAAGTCTTTTCCTGCGGATCTTAAAGCATTCGGAGCTTGTAAACAGCCCGGTTCTGTACGAGAGAGAGAATGAAACTAGATTCAGGATTGACTTTGGAGTGATTCCACTCTGACAAGGCTCGCTGTGGGACCTTCTCTCTGTCTTTTTTTTTTTCTTCTTCTTTTACAGGTACACACACACACACACACACACACACACACACACACACACACACACACACACACACACACACACACACACACACACACACACACACACACACACACACACACACACACACACACACACACACACACACACCCTAAATCACTTCTTGTGGAGTTTTGAGGCTTTTGGATGCAGAGATGAAATGCTCTTCTTTTCCTTTATCACACGGAGATGATGTTTCCTCTTATATTCCTCTAGCCTTTACACTCTCTCTCTGCCAACTAGGTTTACAGCCTACTGTGTGTGTGTGTGTGTGTGTGTGTGTGTGTGTGTGTGTGTTCTTGGCCCTCTTCTACTCGATTATCAACACTGGATGACTCATCAACTTTTACAACTTAATCTTCTCTCGAGAAATATAGTGACAGACAGGGGAAAAGATAGATAGATAGATAGATAGAGAGAGAGAGAGAGAGAGAGAGAGAGAGAGAGAGAGTATAAATAAAGAAATCAAGACATGGAAAGCTATAGATCAAAGTAATATGAAGGAAGAAAGGAAAAAAGAATGAAAAACAAAAAGATAGAGACTTAATGAAAGCAATCAAAAGAGATGACAGACGAAAGGCGAGGAAATATGTGCAGGGAAAACAATGGACATGGATAAAGAGAAATAAAGAAAGACCGAGATGGACAGAGAACTGAACTATAAATAGACTGATGAAAAGAGGAGCACGAAGGGAAAAGAGAGAAAGAGGGAGACGGGAAAGTGGAGGGAGAGAGAATATGTAAAAGAGAGATGCTGAGAAAGGTAAAGGGCATAAGGGGAGAAAGACAGCATGAGGGAAAGAAGTATATGAGAGAGAGAGAGAGAGAGAGAGAGAGACAGGGGAAAGGAGAGTGAATGACAGAGAGGGAAACAGAAAGAGAGAAAGAAGTGGAGAGAGACCGGGAGGGAGAGAGGGGGGGGGGTGTGACCGAGTGAGAGAGACAGAAAAGAAGAGTGACGGAAGTCGGGAGAGACAGGGACAAGAGGGGCAATGGAGAGAGAGAGAGAGAGAGACAGAGAGAGAGAGAGAGACAGAGAGAGAGAGAGAGACAGAGAGAGAGAGAGAGAGAGCGATGGCGTATCTCTGCAATCTGATGTTGAATCTCTCTGGTGTTCATTTAAGTGTAAAATTAAAATGTGTCAGAAGATGAGGAGAGCGCATCCTCCATCCCGCGCACCATGAAAGAAAAAGATTCACTTTTCCTTTTCTCCTCTTTCCCTGAGTGTCTCTTTCTCTGCATGTGCATGTGTGCATGTGTGTGTGTGTGTGTTGAGACACACGCTGTCACTGTGCTGTTAACTGTACGTGTCACTCCGCCGCTGTGCTTACACTGGCCCTCAATCACGTGTCAGATTATTTTGCATCTCTCATCTGCCTATCATTAGGCCTTATTATCTCTGCGGTTGCATTACAGATCCAATTAACCTCGTTTCTCCCGCGGCTCCCGCGTCGTTAGCATACGCATAGTTAATAATTCCCTCGTTGAACCAGCTTCGGAATCGCGGGCGCCGCCATGCCTCGGCTTCTCGCCCGACGGAACTGACGAGAGAAAGCGCTATTGAGTTTTTTTTTTTTTTTTTTCTTTTTTTTGTGTGAATTTATGAATCAGACACAGAGGCTGGTGTTAAACAGCGACTGCTACAGTGACACTATTGACCGAACAGGTCAGCCATTGTAATGTGATTATAGTCCCGGGGAGCGCTTTCTTATGACTCATATTTCTATCGCAGTGGGAAGCTCGGTCGTTTATTCTAACAGGGAGCCGCGTTGTCAACAGAACAATCACATTAGATTTGCATTTCCTGAAGGAAATAAAGCGCTTGCAAAAAGAAAAAAAAACGTGCACTGTGGTGAGACGTCACAACGCACAAACACTATTAGGGAAAAGATTTATTTATATATAGGGTGTATTTAGGTGGCAACAAATAAATAAATATATAAAAATCATTATATTACCTATTATTCATTCATTGTCTATAACCGCTTATTCTGTGAGTCGCGAGGAGCCTGGATCCTATCCCAGGAGACTTGGGGCACGAGGCAAGGTACACCCTGGACAGGGTGTCAATCCATCGTCGTTCTCCCTCATACACTCCCTCATACACTCCAGTCTTTGGACTGTGGGAGGAAACCGGAGAACCCAGAGGAAACCCACCAAGCATGAGGAGAACATGCAAACTCCATGCACACAGACCGCAAAGCGGGATTCGAACCCGGGACCTGGAGGTGGAAGGTGTCTAATCACTATGGCGACTATTCTATTAAGCCGCTATGCCAACATAGAAATAAACTAGTTTAAAAAAATGGTATGAAAGAGTATGAAAATATGAAAAAAAGCAATTTAATGAGAGAAAAAGAAGATAAATAAGGTTGGAGTAGCCGTGTAGAGTTCCGGAGTTCGGTTCGGACCGCGGTTCCGCTCGCCACTACACGTGGGACTTTACGCGGGACGAGACGCGAACATCAAACGCCCGAGTCTGTGTCTGATACACCGCCAAACACAAACAGGAAAGCAGTTAATAATGTATTTAACACCTCGACGCCACACACTCCATTATTAACCTCCGCTCAGAGCTCATAACTGCGCTTTATGAATTAATGGTCCGAATTCAGCTGTTTGACAGGAAGAGAAAAGCTTATAAACGCTTCGACATAATGCTGAATAAATCGGTCTGGACAAAAAAATAATAAAATAATAATAATAATAATAATAATAATAATAACACATGGGAAACTGGGTCTTTAGGCTTTTTTCAAGGACAGGAACGTGCTGAGAGACGCTGACTTTAAAGTGATGGAAACCAGCGAACGCATGTTCAAATGTAAAAGCAGAGGAGAAGCAGATGATGAAGAGTTGCAGATTAAAGTTACAACCAACTGCATTAAATACAAAAATAAGATTAAAATAACAGAATTGACTATTTTTAATATATATATTTTTGTTTGATGAGTCAAACAGTACATTTCATATTTTATTGCCGCGGAGTAAAAATAGAAAAAAAACATAAAACATACTAAAAGGAGACTGAGCAGGATCCATCCGGTCTCTCATATTCCTCCTATTTCTTGCTCTGCCCTTTATCTACATACATTTATATACAGTGCCATGCAAAACTCCTGAGCCACATACAGTGGCATCTCGGCATACGAATCCCCCACTTTAACAAATTGTTGCGTAAAAAAAATAACTAACATTTTGCCTCAGCATGTGGAGCATTTTCGGTATTTGAGCAAACAAGCCGGTTGCGCGTACATCCGCTTGCCTTTCGAAACTTTTGTCTGTGGCGAAAGCCAAGCGAATTCATATTCAAATTCAAAAAACCTTATTTATTCCCATAAACAACGAAATAAAATAAAATAAAATAAAACTGTTGTAAGGATGATAAATGGAATTAGTCTGAGAGTGCGAAACAGCTTCAAGTAAACATCTGTATAAAATATCTGTAAATAAATATAAATTTATAAACTGTAAAAATAGGTCATGCCTGATATCAAAAACAAAAAATTAAAAAGGTGAAATAGATGGATGCATATATCAATAAATTAAACTTAAGGTGAGAGTATTGTGCAGTATGTAGACATTTTGTATATAGCAGCGAGTTTACGTTTTGTGTGTGTGTGTGTGTGTGTGTGTGTGTGTGTGTGTGTGTGTGTGTGTGTGTGTGTGTTTAAGATTTAGTGAAGACAGAAAGCATGGGTTCCAAGAAAGTTATGAAGCACATCAGCAAGAAAAAAAAGGAGCCACTTTTTAAAGCAGTCGGTGCTAAGAAGAATCATAAATTAAGTGTAAGTCAGACTTAATGTCTGTGTCTTTTCTAAATATTTTGGTTGTTTATATGCAAAAATACAATTATAATGTTTGAAATTGCTAACATTGGTAATATTATTGGGTGGCTGGAACGGATTATCTGCATTTACATCATTTCTTATGGGAAAATGTGTTTTGCAATACGAAATTTCGCCCCCGAAGCGGATTAAATTCATACGCTGAGGTACGGCTGCATTTTGTTTCCAAAGATCCAGACTGTTTACATTTCCTTTATCATTTCTAAAGATTTTAAACTACTGCAGTGTGTTTGCTCGTTAACATTAGTTAAACCTGACTTGCATGACACCGAGCTTTTGAATCGTGAATACGCGATTGCTTTTGCTTTACGTCACACTCATTTACGGGTGAAATGAGATTGAAATCAGAAAACAAGCTCGGAGCGTTCCACCCTGCGGTCCAACACACAGCGAGTCTCTTCTCAATGAAAGAAGCGATTGTGTGAACTAAACCACAATCAGGCACGCAGGACGCAGTGTGTGTGAGATACTAGCTCTCGTTCAAAGGTCAAGTTTGAAAGGCTCCGGGGGTGTCAAAGTGGACAGACACACGCAGACACGGGGCCGTTGTTCCGCTTCCAGTCTGGCACAAAAACAGGAAGCGTCACATTCACACACACTTCACTTGTAAATCCAGTGCAAAGATCTGGATCATATAATGTACTGTATACCGTACTGTTCGGCATTCCATTATCAGAAGCTCGGACGATCGAGCACTTCGATATCCATTTCATCTGGGCTATTTGATCGCACCATTAGTTGTTTAGAGCCGTCTTCAAATCACGCACAGATAAAGATGAGTTCAAGATTGTTTACTGTACATTCACTCAAAAATTTAATTATCATCAGAAACAAGGGGGAATAAAAAACGCTTTGAGATTCTTGACGAAGTGACAACTTATGATGCTTTGTCCAATACCAGCACTTGAATTGAATTCATGATTCTGGTTGTTCAAAAAGCAGCGTTGGTTGCTTTGGACAACAACAACAAGAAAAAAAAAAAAAAAAAGAAATTGTCCTCCAAAGGAAGACAGGTTTCACACCTGCCTGCTGAATGTATTCAATTTTTTGGTAGTTGTGGATTGAGGAAAAGTATGACACTGTGGATAGTAATATTTTGGTGTCACCTATGTATAGTTACACCACCTATAGGTAAACCACAATACGATTGCATTTATGCATTTAATACATATGCATTTAATAATCAAAGCTTTTCCTCAGCTAGAGGCAAATTTCCAGCATGTTCATCAATGCAAAAATTATCATGAGTCTGTTCACATTGTGGTGCTTTTAAAAACGTATTATTGTAATGATTTTTAAGGAAAATTCCACAGTCATAGGAGACATTTAGCCCAAGATTAAGCTCACCGATGTGCTTTGTTATCTGACTGCATTTGTTTCGTCTACTGGAACGAGAATCCTCTCGTAGTGTAAGAAGTTACTCGAAACATATTTGAACCTTCCTCAGTTGCCCGTCTGGAACAGACGTCGCTAGTGAGTCACTCGAGCCTCGCTGCGGTCGATGTGACCGGCGTGAATGACTTTCCACTGATTCAGAGAGAGAGCTTGTGGTCTCTTACCTCGACGCTGCTGACTCTGCCCTCCTGGAAGGAGCACTCGGCCACGTTGTTGGTGCAGATGTGCCGGTATTTACACCAGTTGCAGGGGAAGGGGCTGCTTACACAGGATGAACACCTGCGGAGAAAGAGAGAGCGAAATAGGTTAAGAGCTAACCAAATAACCAAAAAAACATTTTATTCCAGGTGGTCTTCCATGTATGAGGATGTCTTTATTTGCGTTCACTGAACTGAGGCAGGAGACGAAGCAAGGGGCAGATTTTGTACATCAGAGCCGAGACACATTAAGGACCGTAAAACACCATGAAGCTGCAAGTGTGTGCGTGAGAGAGAGAGACGAGAGAGAGAGACGAGAGGAAGTGGCTCTGAACAACACGGCTAAACCTCATAGGCGAGTTTAAAGAAGCTCCCACAGGAACCTAATTCAGTGATTTTCAATGTTGCCATTGTGCTCACCAGCATGTTAACATCTTGAGCGTGCCCCAGGTCACACATTAGCTCGGGAGGAAGTGGCGTAGTAAAGACGCCGCTACGGAAATCTGACCGCGCCAAATGTCAAGGAGTCTCAGCGATTCACTCTGACATGCACGATTACTCCTGCGGGGCCCCTGGACCTCTGATGGTTACAAGCTGAACTTCTAACTATTTAACTAGGGCAGGAATAGCCTGGTTTTGACTTCGCATGTAATTGAGTGCATCGTGAGTTGCGGCACACCTGGCTCCCGGACAACCCGGAAATCGGGAGGGCGTCTGCACAAGTTTAGGATACCAGAATTGTTTCAAACCCCCACTGGCTATGGCTTTCAAGGTCACACTGCACTCTCGAATAGGAGGAACATGTGCTTGGAGATAAAAGAAAAGTATTCTTGGCGTACTGCAAATGCGAGCCTTAAGCAGACACTTGGAGTGTGAACAGGGACTAAACACTTGGCAATCGTATGAGGAGAACGCACTTGTACATGAAATAAACACTGGGAGCAAGCCCTCGAGGTCTCTAAAGAGACTAAGCACTCGGTGAATGTGTGGAGAGAATGTACTTGGAGACTGTAAAGAGACTAAGCGTATTGGAGAATCCACTTGGAGACCGTATAGAGACTAAACACTTGAAGCGTGCACTTGATGATCTCCAAAGGTCTTAAACACTTGGAGGATACGTAAAGGGAGAACGCAGCTGGAAACCGTTTAGGTATTAAGCACTCTGTGAAGGTGCAGGACGTAGGAGAAAAGGTGATGAGATCCATTTGTGAATCGAATACGGAGGAGTAAACTAGTTAATGCAAAAGGAGAAGGCATTAGGAGACCGTATAGAATTGCGCAAGTTTGTTCATTTGGCCGGAGGCAGGATACAACCGAGGAGATCTTACGGATTAAAGGTCTTGTTTATAATCCCAGCCCTGGGAGCTTGGTAGGCTGGGATTTGAACCGACAACCTTCGGATCGGTAACAGAGTGTCTTATCCGCCACTTCAAGATTCCCAAAGCTAAACATTCCTGCAAAAATAGATGCAGAAGCGCATCAAGCACTATTTTACTCTACAACTCACCATCACGACCCCGAACGGGGAACAAGCTGATCTCCTAGTGCTCGAGATCATTCTGTCATTTTTTTCCCACCAAAATTATACACACACACACAAAAAAAAAAAAAAAAACATCTTGAAACTCTCTACAGGAGCCGTCATATAAAACAGGATACTCCCTTACTATTTCAAACAACTTCTGTCCAAACACAATCAAGCTGCTGCTTTCTGTCATGTCTGCTCCACAAGCCAACATGAATTCCATTTCCATAGTTTCTCGTGCAAACAAAGAAACACGTACCCAGTCACATGACCCGTTACGTGAGCCGCTTACCCTAGTTTAAGTTCCCAGACTTCTAAAATCACAACCACCTCCCAAATCAGGACACCACGAAAAAATCCACATCCAAGACTTTAATTTAATCTTTTAGGAGTCTTGCTTCAAAGATACAACTTAGTGGCACCACTGGTCTCTTTCTTTTTTTTTACCACTAGGAAATGAAATAACATCCTATGTGTAGGATGCAAAAGCAACAGAACCAATCTGGACCAAATCAGTGTCCTGGAGTATTGGATCACGGGTGTTCCGCACTGTACGGACTCGGACCGTTGCATCTTTCTTGCTCGAAGTACGTCATTATTTTTGTCAGAATATCTCGTCATTGAAGGATATAGAGGACGTTTTACAGATTCTCTGCACGACCATAAAATAAAACAAAGGATTTCCAGACAGGATTGCAAGAAGAACTCCTTTAGAAAGGCAAGAAATCTACTGTATACCTATCCCAAGAACCTTTAAGAAACCCTTTCTTGAGCATGTGGGAGCATGCACTCGGAGACTGTACAAAAACAAAGCACTTGAAATATGTATACGGAGCACGCATGGAGAGGCACACGCTTGGCCTGTAAAGGGACTCGGAAAGGGTCAGGAGTACAGAGAATGCACTCATATATAGGTGACTATATAGGGACGAAACATATGCTGAAGGTGTGCGGAGATGGCACTTGGACCTGGATGGGAGTAAGCACTGGGAGCATGCACTTGGAGCTCATTCGCGGAGTGTACGCTTAGTCCCACACTAATCAGATCTTTCCCTCCAGGGATGTGCTTCAAAAATCTCCCTCAGTAGGCTCTCAGTAGTCTGAGCACATTACACCCCGGAGCTGCACTGCTCAGAATAATGTATCTCTCCCTCACATGCTCTGTCTCTCTCTCCCTTTCCTAATAGCACTCTGCTGGTCTAAAAAAAACGCCTCCATCGCTCGCCGAGATGTTTGAGACGGTTGCAGTGAGAGTGAGCCTGCCTTGTGCTCTTTACAGAATTACAGAGTATTACTCTACCCCCACAATGACGGGTGGCAAACACAATATCTCTGGCAGGAGGACTGCTCAGGCGCGAAATAATGCCTGGATTATGACAGGCCGGGCTAATGTTGCAGAGCCCGTATCTGGACGCCGGCGCTGTCCTCACTTTTCGAAATGAATGCGCCGCCGAGGGTCGCATTATACTCAGGATTCAGGAGTCGCATTTTCAAAAGAGCCAAAAAAAAAAAAAAAAAAGGGGTGAAGCTGCGGTCCGTGTGTGCAGTAAGGACCGCTTGAATATGCAGGGCCTGCATGAAAGATGCTGTGTCAGGGTATAAAATCCACACCAGTTCAGTTTTTTTTTTTTAGGCAAGAGGAAGAAAGGCACGAAGGGGAGTATGGTGTCAAACAGTGAATACCAGACAGGAAAAGCTAATGTTGGACAACTAGCTAATTGTCTACAATTGGGTGTGTGGTTGTGATCTTAAGCCTGAAAGAAAACTGTGCTGCTCATGTTCCAGGACGCCTCTAAATCCCTGAGTGTCAGAGAGCTGGATCAGCTAATGTGAGCTGACACTGTGTGGTAACCTTGCCCTGAGCCGAGCACAGTTATTCATCAAGATATAAAATGAAGAAACAAATCAGATAGAACATTCCTTCATCACTAGGAACAACAAGTAGAGATCTCGAGAACATCTACATCTTTGGATTGACAGACACAGAGGCCACGCATCCTTCGTCCCTTTTCCCTTAGGCGCACAGGCCATGTCTCCTTCAGACACACGGACCACACCTCCTTCATGTCCACCCTCAAGCACATAGGCCACACCCCCATGCCCACCCTTATGCACATAGGTCACGTCCCCATGTCCACCCTTATGCACACAGGTCCTGCCCCCATGCCCACCCTCAAGCAAAGAGGCCATGCCCCCATGCCCACCCTCAATCACAGAGGCCATGCCCCCATGCCGCACAGAGGCCACGCCTCCTTCATCTCTACCCTCTAACACACAGACCACGCCTTCATATCCATCCTCATGCACACGGACAACGCCCAATTCAACTCTAACCTCAGGCAAACAGGCCACGACCCTTCATCTCTACCCTCAGGCACACAGACCACGCCTCATTCATCACCATTCTCTGTCACAGAGACCACGCCTCCTTTATCTCTACCTAAATACACAGTCCACACCTCCTTCATCTCTACCCTCATGCACAGAGGCCATGCCTCATTCATCCCTACGCTCAGAGACTGAGGCCACGCCTCATTCATCCCTACCCTCAGACACGGAGGCCACGCCTCTTTCATCACCACCCTCAGATACAGAGGCCACGCCTCTTTCATCACGTTCAGACACAGAGGCCACGCCTCCTTCACCAATGCACAATGGCTCCACTGCATGGCGAAAATTTATGCAAACACTTGACCAAACATACCCATATGTGCTTGTTAAACATCTGGAACATCCCTTCCCAGATGCGATGCATTTCTTTCCTTCCTCTCATAATAAGCTCCACTCTTTTGGTAAGGATTTACATTAGATTTTGGAGCGTGGCCAGAGGGATTTGTGCTCGTTCAGTCACAAGAGCATTAGTGAGAATGGGTGAGAAGGCCCGGGGCGCAGTCAGTGCTCCGATTCATCTCAACGGTGTTTAATGATGTTGAGATCAGATCTCTCTCCGAGCCTTTTTCCACATCAAATCCTGGCACATCATGTCTTCATGGAGCTCACTTTGTGCACAGGGGCACTGTCATACTGGAACAGGTTTGGAGCAGCATACAAAGAGATCTCGTACAACTGTGTGTTCCCAGCTTATAAGAGTAGAACGGAGATGAAGAAAACTTTTTGTATATATCGGCCTGATGCATGAATCGATACAAAAGTATTGAAACTAATAAATCGTCAGCTCCTGCTGTAACATGATGGTATGCCTTTGCTTTTTAGAGAAACCTCAATAAAGGACAAACTGCAACTAAAATAACGTGCGTTTTGTGGCCTCCTTTGTTTCCACAGTCACTTCCAAATCTAGGTTGAGCGTTGACGTCCCGAAGTACGTGCTGGTTAATGAATGCATACTGTGAGCCAAAAACTGAGACACAATCCTCACAAACAGATGCTGGGGAGGATGAAAGAAGGGAAAAAAGAAAAGATTTTTTTTCCCTCTTTCCAAAGGTTTGCATAAGAGATTTCGTAACGCTGTTCTCCTTAAGCGCACTGTAGCTTCCACATGGAAATGCTTCAAAAGATGCTTTGCGCAAGAATACTATCCATCAATCAACTCCTCCGAACTCAAACACATCCTACTTTTCTTTTTCTCGGGTGGTCATTGCAGCCCTGGGTGGGGAGGAAGAGGGACGCTAGAGGGTGAAGGATTGTGGGAAATGAAGATGGAGGCCGGTGTTCAAGCGCTCCCAAGGGGCTTTTGTGAGAGGAGGAAATTTGGCACGGTATCAGCGCTGGGGGAAAGAAAAAGAAAAAAAAAAAAAGAAAAAAAAAGTAGAAGGGCCTTGCTCCGCTCCGGTGCCGCGTTACCATGGCAACAGGCGAGCCCAGCTCGTCGGATCCACGTGAGCCTGATTCCACAAACCGCAGACGGGAAAATTGATTGTTGTGTGACTGCGTGTAACATGAACGCTTGGGACTGCATGTATGCATGTATCACCGGTTTTACTTCCTCGCGCGCTTTCGCTCGCACACATGGTGAAGAACTGATTACGGTGCACACCTGAATGCATGCGTGTGTCAGAACATGAGGCAGTTTCATACTCTGAAATACAAACTGCACAATTTTAGCAGGAGCAGACTGTTTTTCCCTTAAGTCATGTGGCAGCCTTCAGAATGTTTCACTGGTCTTCCTTCTCCTACAGTAGGTCTTTTTTATCTTTTCAGGAGCGGATTCACATCTCTCCCTGCCGTTCTGATGCTAATCACAAACCAAGCACTTTAAATAGGTTGGAGAAGAAGAGGGGGAGAAAAAAAAAAAAAAAAAAAAAAAGCTCTGCTCACAATGTGCGATTGTGCTTGCTCGCTGTGTTAAGTGATGTACTCAGCTCTGCTCAATGGCAGAACAGCACGCTGATAGAAGACTGAAATGATCGGGAGGTGCTGGCCTGCAGGATTAGCAGCTGCTTTTCAACCCACTGCACTGAAGCACACAGCGCCCATACAACGTTCAGTCCAACTAATACACACAGATCAAACACAACCTCCTTTTCAAATGTTCAAAAAAAAGTCCTGTTTTGCACTAGCATGGTGTTACAGCTGTTTTACACTCAATCAGTGGGAAAAAAATATATATTTTAAAGGTTACACATTATACTCCTTTATAAGCAACTCTGCATAAGTCTTAAGGGCCTCTGCAAAATATGTTCTCAGAAACTCACATTGTGTATTCTGGTCTGGCTGCTTGATTTTCCATCCCATTCACTCCTTTTTCAAACTCGCCGTTTCTGTGTCTGTAACTTTAAACGATCCCTTTAAGAGAGTGCGTTTTCCGAGCCAGTCAGAACGCAGGGATCAGGAACATCCGTGTTTAGGACGGTCCACTGTCAAACTTCTTTTTTTTTTTATCGCAATATTTAGTTAGTGATATAAAGAGCTGGCGGAAAAGAAACAAAACGAAAAAAAAAAAAAAACAAGCTAAGCTAAATGCTAAACACTAACCTAGCATTTCCTAATAGGGACAGAAGGCTAAGCAAGCTATAAGCACATAGCCGCTAGCTTATTTGCTGCAACTCCTAAAAAAATAAAATAATAAAGTCACCCATAAGCAGGCCACCGTCGGGAAAAAGCTTGTGGTTGTTTGGAAAAAATGGAAAAAGGACCAACAGCAGAGAATGTTTTTTTTACTTGTGTATGTTCATGCAGACTAGAGACTCATCCAAGAGTCTAAAATTGACTAAAAATACATTTTAAATAATAGTTCCCCCTGAAGACCAAGTTCAGGTTTCAACTACTGTAGTTTACAGCTAAACAATTTATAAAAAAAAAAAATTATACTACTATAAAATGTAACCATTGTATGTAGATACATAAAAAACAGACATGGTGTGTGTTCCCTTAGGCCACCGGGGCATGACGCTGGGACGACATCAGTGAATTCTTACAGTATGTCCTGTGGGTCCGCAGATCGGACTTGCTTGTCCGGTGCATCTCATGGACGCTCGATCAAATTGGGACCTGGGGAGTTTGGAGGCCGGGCCGGCGGACGTGGGCTCTTTGTATGCCGAGTCCCGTCATAACTGTAGAAGTGACTTTTTCAGGGATTTGAGTACAGCTTGAGGGATTTGCGCTTTAACTGGTAAATGTGAAAAAAATGATTATATATAATATAAATATAAAGATATATATAATGTGGTGTGTTGTGTATGTTGTGTGATACAATGTATACACACACCAACAGTTATCTCTGCCTTTTTTGGAAAACTCAAACTGAATTATGTCAGCAATGTGTAGTATCATGTTTCCTCTCACCATTGTTGATAATATCATGTGACCGTTAGAAGAGAGGCGTATATTTTCCATGTCGAAGTGTGTATACAGTATACATTTTTTGGGCCCCTCTGTATATAAATACACACACACACACACACATGTGCTGTATTGTTTCAGTTTCGTCTAATTGTAAAAAAAAAAAAATCCCTAATAACTCCTAGAATAATTTCAATTACTTACTTAAACTTACCAACTGCCATGTTTTATTTTCATGTATACACACACAAAAAATTCTTGCCATGGTGATAAAATGATTTCATCATAACGCCCCCAACCCAACCCCCACCGACGTCCCGATAAATGCTACAGAAGTCACACCTATTATTAGTTCCTGACTGGCAATAGTTTGGTGATAGACATGAATCAATTTATCCAGGTCACGGTTGTGGAGTATTTAGAGCTTATCTTTCTATACCAGTATCCAAAAAAAAAAAGAAAAACATAAAAAAATAAAATAAAAAAATAAAAAAAGGTTTTCATTTACTGTAGGTTTGCATGATGATAACTGGAAGGATATGGCTGTATTAAAAAACACAAATTTCACAATCATCCAGCCAAAAATTATATAAACACCATTTTTTTGGTTGTTTTTTGCAGGGATAAAAGCAGGTCCTATTAGGGAAGTCGAGCCAAATATCCATCATCATGGGAAAGCTGGACCGGACCCTAGTCATCATGCTTAATTAAAAGAATCCCACTTCAACATTCATCAATATGCCAATTTCCCACTTTGCATCCAAGCAGGTGACACATTTTCATGAAATTCTGCCATTTCCATTCTGTCCAACTTCTCCCCAAATATCATTGTGTTTCCAAAGTCTGCAGGTGTCCCAAGCTTGAGGCATGGTGCTACATCTCCAGCCTTTCAGAAGTGCGTATGTGCGTGTGTGCGTGTGTGTGTGTGTGTGCGTGTGTGCGTGTGTGGATCAAGGCTGACCCTTCCCATTCATAGCGCGAGTGTGGATCATCGGGCTCGCTCTTCTCACATGCAGCAGCGAGTGTGGATACGACACCTCGGGCTCGCTCTTCTTCACATGTAGCCGCTCGCTGCTGTCAGCCAATCCCGGCTCCTATTTCACGCCGACCTGCCCGGCCCGGGCGCGGATGCTAGGGCTAGCAGCATGAGGCTGGAGCGCACTCCAATTTAACCGGTCTCCACTCACACCTCTGAGCCAATTACTCTCATTTGATGACAGGCTGCAGTGAGGCAGGACCTTTTCCACAGAGTCAGTGGTGGGGCTGCATTTCTTGAGCTGGGGATGAGAGCACTAGCGGGGTGTAATTTGCCAGTTAAGTGGCGCTTGATATCCTCCCCTAAACCGAGCGCAGGAGACTGAGGCCTCTGCGCGCGGCTCTGCATTTACATCTGAACCATGTGCAAGAAAAAGCGAAAGAAAACACGCTGTTGTCAACGGACCAGAATGTCATTGTAGACGATCTGTCCAGGAGTCTGCGCTCACTCACAAGCTGTGTTGGTTTAATACCTAATCACAGGGTTAAAAGATCTATGACGCACCCAAAGGGCTACAAAGACAATGACTACAAACATGACAGCGCCATTAGCCGATCACGTTAGGGGGTGCAATTAATGTGCAAATTATTATGAGATTATTATGCGATGTAGAAATAATGTGATTCTACTGACTTGTAAAGAGGAGATTTTGTCACTGCTCTTAAAAACATTTCTCATTCCTAAGCTTTTCATTCTCGGATCTCAGCTTACTAGGAAGATGTGTGTTGCTGTTATTTAGATTAGCTGCTATAACTCATTGCTGCGCTAATGTTTACATGGTTTGTACTACATCTTATGGTTTTTTTGTTAGTTTTTTTTTAATGCATTTTTATTTATTTATTTATTTATTTTTAGTTCCGTAGTTTATAGTGTATATACATGTACCGTATCTTTCTTAAAATGTTTTATTTTAATCCCCCCATTTCTCCCAAAGGCTTCGCCAGGCCACAGTTGTAAATAAGAAACCTGTTCTTAATCTATCTTGCCTGGTTAAATAAATAAATAAATAAATAATAAAATAATAATAATAATAATAATAATAATAATAATAAAGAAGATTGCTAGGAATGAAACAAATTTGATAAGTAAATATTAAAGAAAGGTGCAAATAGTAATTTTTTGATTAATATTGAAATAATTGCAACTATATAATCCACACATAGACTGTATATCTTATTATAATGGTTGCCTGGCTGATTAGTTATACATTTAATTTTAAATAATAATAAATATTTTAACTTGGTTAAGCTAAAATCACTTCAAATTTTGTGCTGCACAAATATCAGTTCTTAAAACAAACAAACAAATAAATAAATTAATTAATTAATAAATCTACGTACAGGTTATGACTATGCATAAATTATAATTGAAAAAAAACACGGATGTTAAACAGAGATCAGTAGAATAGACACATTAAACAGATTCAAATCACTTCAACCTACTGTAAGTGCAAGTAAACTTCTGACTTCATTTGTATAGTACAAACACTCGCTGCCATTTCCTGTCTAATTTTGCTTTATAACGCCATAGTGTGCATTTAATAAAAGGTTATATATATAATACACAGTATGAAAAACATCAATCATAAGAAATCTTTCGAGCCGATTGTATCGATTTGTCTTTTTATAGCATCGTAAATAATTTACATAAATGGGATAATCTTTTTTTTGTTTGTTTTTTTAATTCAAAAGTCGATTGGGGGGGGGGGGGGGTTAGGGAGGAATAGGTGAAATAAGGTCAAGTGCTTATTGCTTATGCAGCATATTCCTCTATACATAAAAATAAATAAATAAATAAATAAAAATCTATGTAAAAAAAATAGGGACGTGAAATAGGGTCAAGTGGAATAAAAGTATTTTATAGCGTCATGAATAATTTACATAAATGAGAGTTAATAATAATAAAAAATAAAAAATAAAAATTCAAATGTCGATTGTTGGGTTGTTGATTTAATGCTTGTTGTTGTAACTAAAACTACAGCCTGCACGAGCACCAGATTTTGATTTCCAGATGAAACGGCGGCAGCCACGTACAGGACATGACTCCATATATCCATAATGACGAAGGGCTTTTATTTTCCACAGCAATACGATGGTGAAAAATAAACCTCCCTGTTTTAGGGATGTGAAACAGGGTTAGACAGACTGATCATCAGTGAGTAAGCCGACCAACTTGTGCACCAAGCAGGAAGTCAATCAAGTCGGCGAGTTCAAGTCTGACGCTTATTTAAGCACCCAGACGACGCAGCGCCTACATTTTAAGGATGTAACATCTTTTGTGTTCATATATTTTTAAACTGAAATGTCGAATCTTCTTTTCTCTGCCCTTAGGCATTTTAAAAACCACTGAGAGCTAAAAGGAAAAAAAATAAAATAGTATGAAAGAATGAGATGAACCCACAAGTTTCAGTGCATAGCAATTAGTGAGGGGAAAAAATCCTGAAGTTTCTCTTCTGTTGAAAAGTTGCATTTACAAAGCTGTTTCTACAAAGACATGAGGATTCCTGTGATTGGAGAGAGTGAAAAGAACTCAGACAAACAAATCCAGAAACAATACATTAGCAGGAATAACAGCTTTCTAACCAAAAAACAAAAAAAGCTTTATTCCTATAACAATCACTTCTATATTAAGAAATTGTAGGAATATTTGAAGACTATGAAAGTCAAGTTTTGATTAGAGCTCTGCGGTTTAATCGATTATGGGATTTAATTCATCTTGTGTTGCTCAGGTTTATGATCCAGACCGATTCACACTTTTTTAAATATTGTGTTAAACTTTCCAATATTAAAATCTAAAATCTCTGTGAACGCCTTGAAATGGTTTAACAAGTTTAATATCTTTTGCAAAAAATGATAAATCTTCTGCAAATACTCGTGCTTTGGAAGAGTATCGCTGCTTCTTATTTCGATTTTTTATTTTTTATTTAGTACACTACTGCCACCTTCTGGACTGGAGTGTTGAGCTTGTCGTAAATTCACTTTGTAGGAGGTGTGACATGTAAACCATCAAAACAAGTTACTCAGCATTTTTATAGTTATTCGATACTTTTAGTAGTTTTGAATACTTTAAAACCACAAATTATAATCGGTTCAGTTTGTGATCAGATTCAGTGGCGGCTGGTGCAAAGATTTTTTTGGGGGGCGCAAACGAAAAGAAAATTAAACTTTTAATACTCGCCTTAAACAGGCATTGATCAGGTAATTGCGCATCATTACTACTAGTATAAAATAAAGTCCTGACTCACTTTGCATCCAGTCAGCAGCTCCGCTCGCCATAAGAAGTGCTGGAAAAGACTCGTTGCGAACGGTCCAATCACATGAGCCCAAATATTCAAAAACAATATTGATTCGCTAAGAACAAAAGTGGGAGGGTTCAGGGCAGACAGAGCTGCGCCCGTAGGATGATCTGAAAAGATCCAATCAGAGCTCAGCCTCAGGTCCTATAGTTTTAGTGTAGGGCTTTCTGCTTAACTGCAGCTGATTTTTTTCAAAAATTTAAAAAATTTTCAAAAAATGTACGCGCCTACATAGACACTCGTTTGTCCGGCGCCCCGTGTACACGAACACAAATGAACGTAATGCAGATTCGATTTTTTAAATTTTTTTTATTGTAAATAAATTATATTAAGAAATACAGCGGAATATTGTGACTAAATGACTCCATTTCATTATTAAAATAAATAATGATTATGTTAAATAATTACATGTTAAGGTCGCATTCTTCTCTGCCCCACTTTAAGGCCCCGTATTGGCCGGCCGCCGCTGATCAGATTCATCCTGCTAAAATGCCTGGGATGCTCCCTGATCTACGTTCGCAATAAATCTTCCGATGCATTCTCCTTCCTTTTCATTTACTTTAAAATGCTGCAACATTATTACTATGCATTATTCTGATACTCACGATTGTAGGACGCTGCAGTTGTAGAAGACGAAATCGGTGGTGATGAATTTCAGCCCGGTCTCTTTAGACTTGAGTGACAGCCGGACCACTCGTTTATCGCCTGGAAGCAAGGAGAAGAAAGCAGAGGGGGTCAGAGCGATCAATTAGGACAGGAAATGACCAGTTTGGGCTTCGTACAGCAGGGACGCTGTAATTATCCTCCTACCTGCTCGTACATTCAAGGCATCTCTAATACGTTTGATTGCGGACGCATTTATCCACTTCCTCCTTCTCCGAGCGAAATGCACTTCCATTTCTGAACGTAGCGCGGCCCTTTGCTTTCCGCTAATGACTGCTTTTTTTTTTTTTTTTTTTTTGCTCTTCCAATTATACCCGTGTGCCCTCACATCACCATAATTGGCGTAATATTTCCATTTGGACATGCCATGATTTTTCTTTAGTGGAAATATTAGGTTTAGGTAAGTGACTAAAGGTCAGAAGTAGTGCTTTTTTTTTTTTTTTTTTTTAAGGATTCTCTGAGCACCTTTAAAATAAATGTAGAAAACAACCCCCTGGATAAACTTTTAGAATAAAGATGCAAGCAAAAAGCATATGGATATTTCATCTCTCACCTTTAGCCATAATTAAAGTAAACAAACCGCATTACCTGACGTTCCTCCACCGAAAAAAACCTACATTATCTTTAAAACTTATTTATTTATGTATTTTTTAACACTGAATTAATCTTGGCAGGGTTTAAATGAGCACCTGCCGTGCGTGTTTGGAGGCGTCCGCTGCAACTGCGTAGTCGATACGAGAGCAATTTAAAACTGCTCTCCTGGTTTGTCTCTTAAAACCTGCTAACGAGGCCAGACTGTAAGCAAAAAAACAAAAATCAGGTGACATGATTGTTTTTTTTTTTCTTTTTTCCCTCCACTGCTTCGTTATCGGCGCTGTTTTGGAATAAAACGGGACTCTCTTCTCTCGGGTCGTCGGTAACGAACGCAAGACAAGAGAATTTCTGAGTGATGACTGGATCCGTGAGCTGAGGCTCGTCTTAGTTTCTCGGCCTCCGGTAATGATTACATTTCTGGTTGCGAAATTACACACGCAGGCCTAATTTCGTTTTCCATTCAGAGTTTGTGAAAGGCTTAAGCAGAAGTGTACAAAAGGTTACATGGAGGAGTGGACTGTACTGCATGTCTGCGTTATTAAAGCATCTTGACAAAAACATGTCAAGACTTTTCACTATCCTGATAAATATAAATATGTAATTATGATCTCGGACCGAGCGTGACATTTAAAAATGCAACGCCTTTGATCCTGAAGAGTCGAAGCGGCGCTCGTGCCGCTCTGAAAGACTAGATCAGATTTGACATTTCCCCCCCCCCATCTGATCCGGACGCACATTCTGTCTTTCGCGCCGTAAATTGTGACTGACACGGATGAGATTTCAGACACGAACACCAGGCACATGTTAATCTTAACGCCTGAAAGGACTCGGTTTGGTTATTATAAATAGATAAATAGTAAAAACCTGTTTGTGCACCTGCACTTTGAAGGGGTTTCAATAGTTTTGGCACACTTGCGTCTCAGCCTCAGATTCCTGTCCTTTTTTTTTTGTTGTTGTTGTTGATGAAGCCTCAACTTTTCATCACGCTGGGGGTTCAGAGGTGCTTTTTTGGTTGTAAGGAGAAGTAAATAGAGGGCGGAGTCTGGGAATAGAGTGTGAGTGGCGAGTATGCGGAGCCTGCACCTGTGGATAGTTAACTAACAAGGACTCTGCTTCAGTGAGTGTCTACGAGGAGATAAATGAGAGCGAGAAGAGGAACAACTTGGGTGCAGAGAGGGATGCAACAGGCACTGGTGCGTTTCTGTAGCGTCGTCGTGCTAAAACGCAGGTGCGGACTCATCCTTACCACTCCCACTAGCAACTACCGCCTGATAACTTGCCCACATTAAGTTTCTATGATCTAGCAATATGATCCTCCCAACACACACACATCAACCTTCCCTTTCTCCTCTCACCAGACTTTGTAAACTACAAAGTGTTCCATCCATCCATCCATCCATCCATCCATCCATCCATCCATCGTCTACATGGCTTACCCTATGTAGGGTCACAGGAATCTGAAACCGAGACCAGTGAACTCGGGGCACAAGATGGAGACACAAGCACACACAGAACTTGGAAAAGAGAACTGCCAACGCCGAGCCTACACCACATATCTGCAAGACTGTTGGAGGAGACCTGGAGAACCACCTCCATGCGCTCACACACCGGAAATGAGACTGGGAGCCCCTGACCCTGGAGGTTCGAGGTGACAGGGCTAGACAGTGCTGCACATGAGAAATTCTATGAGACCAGGAACTTCTGGAATACTTGAAAGCACATCTGGTACCAACTACCATGATGCGTTCAAAGTCACCGTGATCTGACGCTCTCAAATGCGAACCCTGTGCCTGCACGACACTGCTGCCGCAACATGATCGGCTAATTAGCTAACTGTTGCATCTCAGAAGACACACTCCGAGCTCTAGATTCTTGTAACTAGAAGACATACAGTAAAGTGGAGAATTTGGTTCAGGGCATCGGGGGTGTTAAGTTCCCCATGTTTTCTGCTATATAATGCAGTAGGCTGATCCCGACAGCTGTTCTCGAATGACTTATGACTGCAGTCGCTCAATAATTTAGGACTGACTGAAATTCCCACAAACAGGTTTGTCCCCGCCCGAGCCTCCACGAACGAAAGTGGACTTCATGTTAACTTAAACACCTCCCGTGTCACACTGAACTTTCAGCTTGATGGCACACAGTATGACTGCAGATCAATCCCTGCTCTGATATCAAACAATTGAGGACGGGTTCGCTGTTGAGTCTGGTTCCTCTCGAGGTTTCCTCCCATCATTATCTCGGGGGGGTTTTTCCCTGAATATGATCATTATAATTTATACACATTTCCTCAAACCTATTTCCATAATTGATTTCATTCTGTAAAGCAGCTTCGCTACATATATATATATATATATATAGACTTTGTATAATGAATTTTTTCAATATCAAAAAAGGAAAAGGTGAAATATCAGAGGTGCTGAAATCACCGACAAAAAGTCCGGCAGAAAGAGAAAAAAAAAAAAAAACGCAATGATACGGTAAATACTCTCGCAGCCTTCAGAGGAATCTGGAATAAGAGAAATCTGGAGTGACTGCTGCTTAAAAATGAACGGCTTGCTTCGTTTTCATCTTTTCACCAAGAGAAAACCCCGACGTCTTGTGTTTTATTAGCTCACAATACTCAAGTTTCTCAGGTCAACAGTCACCGGCACAAAAGTAAAGGCTGCCTGGTCTTTCATATCCCTGAGTGCTGCAGTTAAATGTGGATGTGACACAAAACCGGACTTTCGATTGTTCAGAACATAACAAAACACAGTTATAAGAGTAAAAACTACCTGCATTTCTCTATATAATCACAATCCCTGTTACACTAATGCACTTAACCCAGTGTTTCACTTTTGCTCGGATACCATTAAGGTAGAATTTCATCTGAAACGCTGGCCTCCCAGGAACTCCTTTAATGCCCCAAGAACGTAGAAATGGCTTGGAGCGAGCTCTGGACTGTACCGAGGATGTGGCATTAACTCCCGGCCGAGTTCCTGTAACGTGCGCGACTGTGTGTAGAGTCCCACAGACAGATGCGTCTCTTAGAAGTTCTCCGATCCACTCGCTGAATGTTCGCAGGAACGACTGCTGTGGGCTCTGAGCCACCTCGGCCGGGATCGAGCATTCACGGCCTGCGCCATTCAAACGTCTCGTCGCCGCCCTGCGCTTCAGTCTTCTGTAAATGTCGAGCGGTTTCACGGCTCCGTCCACCAGAAATTTAAACACGAGTCCCAGTTGGACTTGAACGCCCGGCGCAATCACTAATAATTTGAAATAATAATCCGAGCTGCCCGTAACGTTTAGTGTTCCTTGCTGTACATGTTGATCTAGATGTGTCTGTGTCTCACCGTATCCGTGCGTGAGCGTCGGGACGTCTCGGAGCGACGGCGACATGCAGAGGATCTGTCCTTTAGGCAGCACGTCTCCAGGGCTCTCGCTCAGGTCCTCAAACACGCACGTCACACCTGCCGAGAGGTTCGGCACATGCGCTACCTTCACACTCAGCTGGAGCGCAGCGAACACACACATGGAGAGAGAGAGAGAGAGAGAGAGAGAGAGAGAGAGAGAGATTCACATAAAAGCACAGTCTGCCGAATCTCGGCAGAAACACTTTCCATCAAAGAGGTATACTGCAGCTTTGGCAAGCGTACGTCTCTACAATTTCATTCGATAGTTTCATTTAAACAGGCGATATTAAAGTAATATCCATGCAGGCATGGACGCTGACTAATAACATGCACAGTCACAGGCTATAACTCTGATTTTCCTAAAAACACACACACACACGCAGCGTGTTAAAAGATCCATGTCACGGGCACAATGACCCAGACGATGGTTAATTACAGCATTTATAGCACTCTATTACTGAAGGCTCCGTCTGATTGATAGGAAGGTGTTGATTCATTTCCCGTAACAGAAGCTCTGGATGTGACTGAGATCACCGCTTTAAATCAATGCACTAATATCTTATCTTTTCGTAGCAGTTATTACATATACTGCGAGTCGTGCCACAGAAACTAATTGTGTGTAAATGTTAGCAATGCCAAAAAATGTTGATTTTTTTTTTTAAAGGAGTCTCCAGTGTCAGACATATCTCGCTTTTAATTAATTCCTAGATAGACGTATTGCAATTAATCTAATTGTCGTCACGACTCATTTGATTATCAAACCTACTAAAAAAAGAATAATAATCGTAAACACGTTTTCTTTGCAGTGCTGTGCCCTGATTGCCCCTGATCAGCGTTCGCACCTGCATGTTGTTCTCACGTCTTCGCCGTTATTTCGTCTCATTACATCTTGTTAAACCGTGTAAACCCATTCGTGCTTGTTATACATCTGCCGCAATTATGTTTTTTTTTTAATTACTTTGTTTATTGTAAACCATGATTTTGTCTTATTTAATTCTTAAATCTGATTGGTTAGAAGGTCAGCAGATAAATTCCAGCTAAAAGGTTTGCATTAACGAGCTGCTTCCAACACGTTGGCGTTTCTATAGCAACGGCTCGTACAAAGGGACTTGACGAATGATGAATGCGCCATGAAATGCTAAGACTGATATTAATGACCAGATTTTATATTTCAAAATGATATTTTTCCTTTTTGCATCAAGCGTTTAACACAAGGAGTCTCCAGTGTCGGGGCTTTGGAATAATCGGTAGGTTTTACGCCACGGGAAAGTCTTCAGGATGCGCAAGGATTTCTTTCTTATTAACTTCAGGCCAGTGAAGGAAGGACTGTTTACACCTGATCTAACAACAGTCTTAACAGGAACGAACGTGTTTGATGGATGTACGACAGTATCAAAAGTAAATCATAAATGAGTTAATGTCAGGTGTTTTTTCAGGATGGTGGCATTCTGTATCGACAGTAAATTGTCTCTGCGTTGGTGTCCAACCGTGGCTTTGCTTTGGGACTGTTACTCCGAAGCAGTCGATCCAAGTCCATCTGTTATTAAAAGATTTTGCTCCTGATTTTGCTCCTTATATGTTCACTTTATCGGCCCTAATTGGATTCTGGTGTCTTACATTTAGACGTCTGTTGTTTTGTTACTGTATTTAGGGGGGAAAAAAAACAACAACATAAAAACAACTGTTGCAAAGGTCCTAGTTTTATTATAGACCAGTTTTATCTTAAGACTTTAGGCGTATCGACCATCTTTGGGACGGCGTGAAATGCTGACGTCTCACTTGACGTCTGTAGATTTATATCTGCAGATGCATTTACATGGACATTAATATTCTGAAAGTAATAATAATGGTAATGATGGCCCAGTCGGGGAGGCAGTGGTGGCTCAGGCGGTTGAGCTCTGGGCTGCTTATCAGAGGCGTTCGAGCCCCACCATGGCCAGGTCGCCACTGCTGGCTCCTTAGGCAAGACGCTTAACCCTACACCCTGTACAGCATCACCCAGCCACTGTACGCCGTGCCAATCCCGAGAGGGTTTAACCTCGCCTGCTCATCCATTTAACGAAGTGAAACGCAAGGACGATTCTTGATGAATAGTTTGAACTGGTTCATGAAAGGAATTTGGCCTGGGTTAAATTACGGGAAATGGATTTGGCATAGCATACTGGAAATCATTAAGGTTTTTTTTTTTTTTTTTTTGAAGAAGTAGATGTACAGCACTTTTCTCGTAAGGCTAAATCTAATCTCTATTACAGATGAAACTGTTAAAAAAAAAAAGACAAAAAGGAATAAATTGTGACGAGTCATTAAGTCGTTAAGTGATTGAATATCTGCGGGACCAAAGCACACTGGGTCTGTTCTTTCTAGAAGTTGTAAAAGCGGCAGCTAGTTCCTAAGTCTTTATTTAGTGTTCATTCCGATCGATACTTAATTAGAAATAATATCTTAAGAACTTTAACTCCTGCCACCGAACTAATTAACGATATTAAAATAGTGTAAAAAATTAGCCGTTCATAACATTTCGCTGGCTAAAATACGATTGTCCTAATGATGCTGAAACGATTTCAGTAACAAACCTGAGTATGTACAGTATTATTATTGTGTGTTATTCTGATATGGTGAATATTAAAGCTGGGATTGCGAAAGACTCTGACAATTTTGTGGCACCTGGCTCGAGCGCTGATGTGCACTGATATGCTGATGCGACCATTATCTGTTGTTCTGCCGAGACGGACCCTCAGCAATCAATTCAAAAAATAATGTCTAAATGACAAGAAGACGACAATGCATCAGATCTTCTAAAACATCATATTACTGATATTCATCTATACCAAGTACACAGCTTGAAGTAGCAGGTGACTACTGAGGACGGATCCACTTCGAGATGGTCTTGGACTGTATTTCAGTTTGCTGCCATAAAAAGTTTCGATTCATTTAATTTATGCATTTTTTCCATCAGTGAACAGATGGTAACCTCAACAAAGTGGATTTCATGTTAGATAAAAACAAAATGTCCATATACAGTACAGTAGGACACTTATGAAGAGGCTTATTTATGGTCATCCTGTGTGATAATCCCCGAATTAGGATTTGTTCCCCTTTGAATCTGGACTGATAGATTTCAAATATTCAAAATTCTTTTAATATTTGAAACTTGTATGCGTAATTTTTATTGTTGTAAAGCTGCTTTGTGCTACTGTTCAAACGTGCTACTGTATACACGCGAATATGGATTTAATTAAAGCTCGCAAGGCTAACTAATACATTTGTCTTATGAAACTTTAATGACTTTCCTTTTAAAAGTTTACACCGAGTAAATGAGATGAATTATTATTATTATTTTATATATTAATTTTTTTACGAAAATAAGCATTTGTCATGTCTTGTTTTAAATTATGATAATGTTTCCAACATGCATTCTTTGGACAACAATTATTTGGACACTCTGCTCAGCTTTAAAGGTCCTATATTTTATTATTTCTTTAAAAAGTAAAAAAATAATATGATTATTATTATTATTTAAGGTATATATAACAGAGGTCTTGGAGATGTGTGTGTGAGCCGGAGGAGGGGACTCTTCTGATATGAGGTCACATTAGGGGAGAGAAAAATCTAATTGGCTTGTTTAAATAGTGGAAAAAGCAGAAAAAGTATTACAGAACCATTGGAATGTCTAAAAATTATAATATATATATATATATATATATATATAAATGGCATGCATACATAAAAAAATAAAGTGTCCTTTAAGATTCATGAATTCTTGCAGCAATTCTCATCACTGTCTGTCAGTCAAAGGCAAAAGCAGATCGCACTGGAGCATTTTGTTTTTAATAAGCGATAATTCTCCCTGGGTATCTATGTGCACTTCTGCTAACAAAAAGCATCGCACACAGCTCACATTGTTATATTGATATTTATTCTGATGTTGCTTCGGTGTGATCTACATATTTATATAAAAGGCAGCTTTTCGTTATAGTGCCACGTCACCAGGAAATGATTCCTTTAGTAGACTTGAGGCTGCTTCAAGGACGATTTCTTATACATAAGGATGTTTGTGGTTATTATATGTGGTGCTGGTGTTTATGTACGAAAGAAGGTGACTACCACAGTTAAACATTAAAAACGTAAAAAAAAAAAAAAATTTTTGATTTATAAACTAAACTGTATATGGATAAATATATTACTGTATGTTGTTCTTGTTCTATACTTCTAACTGATGGAATAAAACACTTCGGGACAATAGCTGTGCTGTTATGAGGACCTAATCGTTTTTACGATGGTAACTGCAATGATTAAACACGGCGTTTATATTCCTTTTAGTCCGCTACGTCGTGTTTTATTCCCTGCTTAAGCAACTGAAAAACTAGTTCCACCAAAAAGGGTGCTGTGTGATCAGGATCGCGATGCTGGCTGAAGGCGGAGGGACGAGTCATCACCTGAGTGGAGGCCGAGGTCACGGACATGTTCGCCGGGGTGACGGTGATGTCGACGCACTGCTTCAGCTCCGTGCTGAAGTGCTGAGGCAGCTCCCATTTCTGACACGCTTCCTTCCTGGAGCATCTGAACACAAAGGCGAAAGTGTGGATTAGACCAGAAACACACGTGACCCGCGATCAAACGCGTGCGAGTGCTTGCACAACGCAGTAACGCTATAATTACAGCCTGCGCGTGTATTTAAAGTGGGGTTTTATTTATACAGAGGCGGAACCGTTCGGTATTTGGTGGCACTTGGCACTACGAAGTGCTTATATGTTTTCAACATTAGAGTGTAAAGGCATAGCCTTCAGTTGGGTTGCCAGGTCTGTGGTTTTCCAAAGAATTTTTAACTTGATGCTATAGGTTATTAGACTTTAAATATTAATAACATTTAAAATTAATAATAATTTAGCATTGTTTATTTTAGTTTATTAACTTTTAATTCACCATGTTGGTTTAATTTTCATTTCTTTTATTTTGGTAAATTAGATTTTTCTTGAATGTTTACCATACAAATAATTAATAATAGTTATAATTTTCATGTTATTATCATGTTAATTGAATAAAATTTTATTTCTATTTGAATTATTCCACTTCCACCAGTTTCTTTAAGTTTTAATTTTAGTTAATTTAATTATTCTGTTGTTTTCATGCATACATTTAATAAATTTTACATTTAATGTATTTTTAAGTTTATTTGACTTTGTAATGATACATATTGTTCGGATCTTTGGAGTTATGATGATTATTATTATTAATATTAATATTATTATTATTGTTATTATTAATAATAATACTCTATTTTTGCATATAATTAAAAAGATTTGTATAAAAAGTAAATTATTTAAAAGTATTATTTTAAGTAGTATTATTATTTATTCCTTTACTATGTTCTTTTATCTTAGCGCATACATTTACAGTAATTATATATATATATATTTTTTCTTTTTTTCTTTTCTTTTTTTTACTTACTATTTAAGTTTATTTAAATTTGTAATATTTTACTTTAGTTTAATTTTATTGCATGTGATTTGTGATCATGGTGGAGTTTTGTATACATTCAATACAGGTAGGAGAAAAAAAAAAAAAAAGAACAAGTAAATGCCTAAAAATTTACTGATACATTGTGGACACATTAGTCTGAAAATAAAATAAAATAAAAATATTGCAGAAATGCAACGTGTACATTTAGAAAGGTTGTTTAAAAATGCTCACAAAACTCCAAGAAAACCTGACAAATTGGTCATTAACACAATTTGTGATCTGGGGCAGAACAGAATTCTAATGTAGAAAACTAACAAATGTGTATTGATGATGATACTGAAACGAGCGAATTTACTGTAGCCGAGTAGAAATCCGTCTCACTGACAGGGATCATGATGCCTGAGCTTAGAACCTGAGCATCAGATCCCACACGTATGAGCGGAATAGTTATTGTATTAATATTCCAAACATTAGATGCACTTTCTTCCTCTATAGGAATCTTAATCTCAAATCTCAACAAGTGTCCTGACTGAAAGGACTTTAGATTTCCACACTAGTCACCCAAAAAAAAAAAAAAAAAAGACAGACACACACGCGAGTAAAAGCCTCCAGCCTGTGCCAGAGACGGTATCGATAATCTTTACAAAGCAGCAGGGTGCAAACGCCTCTCTCTATACACCAGCCATGTTTCGTGTTTTGTTTTTCTTCCTTGCTGTGTAAGAAAGAGCGGCCTGGTTTTTTTTTTTTCCTTCCCCTGGAGAGCAGATGCACCGAATGGCAGCCGGAGCCTTAAAACATTCATGACGCCGGCCCGTTGATCAGACGTGTTAATTGGAGTTAAAAGTTGCACATGTTTGTGCTAGGCAGATGAACCGAGCCGGATGTATGTGCTGCGTGTGTGTGTCTGCGTGTGTGTGTGTCTGCGTGTGTCTGCGTGTGTGTGTGTGTGTGTCTGCGTGTGTGTGTGTCTGCGTGTGTGTCTGCGTGTGTGTGTGTGTCTGCGTGTGTGTGTGTGTGTGTGTCTGCGTGTCTGCGTGTGTGTGTGTCTGCGTGTGTGTGTGTCTGCGTGTGTGTGTGTGTCTGCGTGTGTGTGTGTGTCTGCGTGTGTGTGTGTGTCTGCGTGTGTCTGTGTGTCTGCGTGTGTCTGCGTGTGTGTGTGTCTGCGTGTGTGTGCGTGTGTGTGTGTCTGCGTGTGTGTGTGTCTGCGCGTGTGCGTGTCTGCGCGTGTGCGCGTCTGCGCGTGTGCGCGTCTGCGCGTGTGTGTGTGTCTGCGTGTGTGTGTGTGTCTGCGTGTGTGTGTGTGTCTGCTGGTTTGGATGGAGATTCCTGATGTCTTGCATATCAACACCATACACACACACACACACACACACACACATAAACACACACACACATGCACACACACACATGCACACACACACCATACACACACACCATACACACACCATACACACACCATACACACACCATACACACACACACACCATACACACACCATACACACACACACACACACACACACACACCATACACACACCATACACACACACACACACACACACCATACACACACACACACACACACACACACACCATACACACACACACACACACACACAAACCGCCCCCACCCACCCCATCCGCCTGCGTACGCTTAGAGACGCTGCAGGCTAATCTGACCATCTCTATGCATAACATATGCGGAATAAAAAGCCCAGGGCGGCGACGTTATGGTTCCGGTTGGCCGCGACCTGAAACGCGGATTATCAATCACTTTGTCAACAGGTTCTCGATTGGAATATGTATGAAAGTATTCTGATGATTATATTAATATTATTCAAACTCCTGACGCAAACAGCACAAGACCGGAGTCGCACTGCAGAGACAGCCGGTGCTGAATCAACACATGCTGTATATATTTGCTGTTTCACTTGCAGGGCTTACAGCCAATCTCTATTTTAATCTAATCCATACTGCAGAAAGATTCCGTCTCTGCAGTTTCGCCTGACTTAAAGGCAGATGGTGCTCGAGTCGGGATACGGCAGTGTATAAAACTTTAGAGCCAACAGCAACACGTTATATATCCGCATCTGCCAAGTGGATGATTATGATTATTATTATTTTAGATTTTTTTCAGATTGTCCTACTTAAGATATATAGATGATAGAAACATGGCAGGATAAAACAATCAGGCTCATGGACACCGTACTGTATTTCCTTTCGCTCAGGGCACCGGCGCTAAGAAAGGGTAATGAGCCATGTCACACTTAGTACCGAACTAAAAACCATGCAGGATATAAACCTCTCACAAGAACAGGCTGTGCTGGAGATAGCTGGCATGTCTGTCTCTTGTACGCCAATATGTGATGATTTAATACACCCAAAGGGCTGGGAAATAAGACGGCTGTTACGGTTTTAAACAAAATGATTTTAAAAAGCAGCTCTGGAACTGAAGTGAAATCACCTGGAATCTCGTCAAACCTATGCAGAAGTTCTTAAAATAGGTTTACCAGAACAAACCAAATAAATTGCCAGTGAAAAATGTCTTGTTCTATTGGCAGATCTTTTGCTTGTTTTTGGGAATTTATTTCCTGAAAGAAGCAAAATTACCTGCCAATAAAACAAGTCATTTTTCACTTGCAAAAACAGTCGTGTCATTTTTTTTTTTTTTTTTTTTTGCTAGTGTAGCTACAATCTACTGATCATACGCTGCAAGAAATGACATTTCAACAAGTGAAATATTCCTGAATCAAGCCAAATCTATCTATAATTTCTTAAAATATGTTTACCACAAAGAAATCTAAGATTAATAAGCTCATTTCTAGTGAAAAATATGTCTCGCTCTTCTGGAGGATAATTTTTCTTCTTTCAAGAAATACATTCCTAAAAAACTAGCAATTTGTTTTTGTAATTTTTGACTAGGAATAAGCTTAATCTCATATTTGGCTTGTTGTAATCGTATTTGAAGAATATCTTGAAGATGCCAAGATATATCGCAGTGCGCATCAAGATGCCCATTTCCTAAGAGAAAACATTTAGTCAGTGGTTTTGTAAAGAGTCTCCAACGTCAATGTGTGTTTTTTTATTTTATTTTTTTTAAACCAGACATAAAGCTGTGAACATCTTCAGAATAAAGAAGTTGTTCACATTTTCATAGTTCCTCTGTAACAAGATAACCGCAGTCTTATTAATGTCAAGAAGGGGAAGGAAATAGATGTTGTTCAGAGAACATCGATTCATAGCTGGTATAATGTGCATGAGAATGGAAACTTCAGGTTGAACAACATTAAAAGTAACTAACGAAGGAGGAATAAAACACCACACGGCACATTATTAGTGGGAAATAATCAAGGTTTGGATATTTTCGAAGATAAATGTAGAAATGTTTAGCTTGGTGGTAATACATACATTCATACACACACATGTAATATGTCATTTTATATATATACACTGTATATATACACACAGCACCAAATGGAAAAACGTATCTGTCGGGATTCTTTTTTTTTTTTTTTTAAAGGTAAAGTGCAGGTTCATTTGTTTTATTTTTACTTTATATTTTGTATTACTTATTTTTATGTATGTATTTTTTTGGGCTGTGGATGTGTACATGTGTGTGTGTGTGTGTGTGTGTGTGTGTGTGTGTGTGTGTGTTTATGTGTGTGTGTGTGTGTGTGTGTGTGTGTGTGTGTGTGCGCGCGCGCGCGTGTGTGCGTGTGTGCGTGCGTGTGCATGTGTGTGTGCGTGTGTGTGCATGTGTGTGCATGTGTGTGCATGTGTGTGCATGTGTGTGCATGTGTGTGCATGTGTGTGCATGTGTGTGCATGTGTGTGCGCGCGCGTGTGTGCGTGCGTGTGCGTGCGTGTGCGTGCGTGTGCGTGCGTGTGCGTGTGCGTGTGTGTGTGTGTGTGTTTATGTGTGTGTGTGCGTGCGCGTGTGCGCGTGTGTGTGTGTGTGAAGTTAACTGTAAGACAAGCATCTCCCTCCTTCTCTGTGGCATATTTGTTCAGTGAATGCAGTCCATCATCCTTGTCTTTTCAACATTTCTACATTAGGGCTCACGCTCTCAGTTTAAAGACCTTGCAATATTTCTGTATTATTAAATAAGCTTTTGAACGGTTGATGGCTGTGCGATTTGAGAACGCGCCTCTGTTTTCCGATATTTTTATCCAGCCATCATTTGATGTGTGCATTATCAGTTGAGGCAACTATAAAAAGGTTACGCTTATACAGTACTAAAGTCAGCCGACACTGATACAGAACCATAACAACACAACACTGAGACTCTCTTTATGACTGCAAATGCAACATGGTACAAGGATCTGGTTTTTTCCATAAACCTGGCTTTTTATATATTATATATAATAATAACAATAATAAGTCAGAGTGCCAGACAAGATGCAAGACACCCAAGAAAATCTGTTACATTTCTGTAAAGACTGATGAAGATCCACATAAGAAGTTAAATCTGGCATTGTCTCAGACGTCCCCCGCGTAATTCCCTACGGATGCTTTTTCCACGATGCGTCAAAGCTCTGTTGATATTTTGCCTCTTTTTTTTTTTTAATTACCCCCCCCCCCCCCACTCACGACGCATACTACTTTAATGATTTGTTTACTTCTAATTACACCCATATGTCTGAGGAAGGAATGTTTTTAATTAAAAGAAACCAGCAGTCAGGACGCGTCAGTACGTTCATCCACATTCAAAGATCAACCTGCTCATCTCCACGCGTTCGCAAAATGAGATTCCGCCCAATTACACTCTGCTCTTCTTCCTGGTGAACTTGCACTAATGCGATTCGTGCTAAGTTGCTGTTCTCTCAGAGTGGCACGAGGTTCGGCCCCCAGATGTTAAAGCGGGAAGAAAAAGGCTGGCAATGACATCCGCAAACGAAGTGTGACCCAGATCAGTCTCGGTCTATATTTCACCACCTGATATCCTGGTTCCAAACAGGTGCCGCGTTCTCATCTCCAGGTACAGCAAAAAATATTAATTTGACATGTTTACGTCCCACTAAAAATATGAAATATGGATATTACAGAATATGAACACAGTATTCTTGGAATGATGAGACAAGGTGCTTTTACGAAGAAGATGCATACTGTTTGAGCATCAGAAAGATTCAAAGGGCTTGTGGTTGAGACTAAATGCACACGCTGAAGCCGGGATCCCTCAAATGCTTAAAAAATAATAATATTAAAATCACATTAACATTCATTATTCATCCTTCATGGTCAGAATCTTGGTGGTTTAAATTAGCATATTATCGTGATTGTTTTTTACGATACAGGGGCACTAAATTTACTAGAAGGACTTGAAGGTAGTTACAAACCAAAACAACAACCATGAGAACAAAATGGGTAAAAAAAAATAAATAAATAAATAATAATAATAATAATAATTTAAAAAAGACCTTTTACCCACTGGTGCGACGGAGCTGAGGCCGAGGAACTGTTGAAGGCATTTCAAGACGGGTAAAACAAAAACTAGTTTTAAGCCTCAGCCTACTAGACTAGACTTTTAGGAACTAAAGAGGACCAGTGCTTCATTTTTTACCAAATGCATTTACCTAATTATTATTATTTGCATAATATTAATGGACTTTCTTTGAACAGCTTTTCTTTAAGAGCTGCGACTCACCGAGGCATCGAATGAGAGGGTTGTTTTTAAACTCATTTTCAAACACCATGAAGACATATTTCCGTAGGTCCAGGTCCTTTAGGAATTTTAAGATTCCTAAATTTTGGTTTCTGGAACAGTCCAAGCTCAGACTGACCAACAATCTGGACTCTGGAAATCAGAAATTCCAGTGGAATTCAAAGACATATGAGCAGCAATGCATCGATCAATTAATCAAATCAATCATGTTTCTTTTTGTAGTTTTAAAAGCAAAAAACTTTTTGAACATTCAAAGGTCCAGGTTTAGTTATGAGTAGGATGCAGAAAGAATTATTAATCTTCAGTTCCAGTTTAAACACTTTATCCAACAGCCTGACCGGAGACAACCCAATCAGTCCCCAGGAAAGACAGTCGTATAACTATTTTTTCTGAATTGAGTCATTCCCTTTCTTCAAACCTCTTCTACTCTCATCAATCTGGCCCAATTCAAGTTTCCAGAATATTCTACTACTCTCCATAATTTCTTGTCCTTCGCATTAGATCAGTGCCCGGCTGTGTCCAGATGCCACAGTATTCTCTATAGACTATAAACTGAACCTTTATTACACCACTGGGTCTCCTCAAACTCCGAAGTAACCCAAACCCAAAATGCGGGAAGCTTACAAATCCCTCAAGAAAACCTCTAAAAACACTCATCCTTTGACAACCCTCCAAAGTTCCACCGAAAAGAAAGAGAAAGAGAAGAGGTCGATTAAGTGCATTAATTGATAAACGCCGAGGACGGACCGTCTCTGAGTCAATGGTCTGTTTGGGTCGGATTAGTTGCGAGTGAGGGGTATTGATGAGATGGTGTTTTACGTTTTTGCACTTCTTTGTGAGATTCTGTCACTCATCCGAGATCAAAAACATTCACCTTTTGGGTGTTTGTCAATTTATTCACAGGAACAACGAAGTCTTTTAGCGATTTCAGTTTGTCAACACTGATTGTACATCAATCTAAGAGCCATTACTTTCGCACTTCGGTTTTGGCAATGGACCAGAGCCGGGCTTACTTTAAAGGTTACAGTCAAAGTTTCCCTCGGACTGCCAGAGAGGATTTGGGACCTGCTACGTAATAGTTTTGCACCTGCTCAAGATCAAGCACAATGTTTTAGTACCTGCTCAACAGAGGATTTGCTACCTGTTCAAACCAACAAGGTTTTGTGACTCGCTCCATAACAACGTAAAGGTTTTTGCACTTGGGGGAAAAGCGCCTACAAGACATAGTATTTGCCGAAAAGTTTGGTGCCAACAAAGTCAAGATTTTGATCAAACCAAAGCCAAGGTTCGGAATCTGCAAAAAATTTTGGATTGCCTGCTCAAGACCAACACCGAGGTACCAGTTAAAAGTTCTGAAGTATACTTAGGATCAACACCAAGATTTTGTTACCCGACATAAGACTGGCACAAAGGTTTTTTTCTTACCTACTCGAGGTAACACCAGGCTATTGATGCCTACAGAACTTAGGACCAATGCCAGCGTTTTGGTACCAAGAACACCACCAGGATATTGATATGGATTGAGACCAACACTGAGCATTTGGTAACCAGCTCAGGCTTTTATTACTGCCTTAAGACCAAAACTGTATTACCCCCTCAAGATCAACACCAAGGTTTAAGGTCTGGTTTTAGACCAAAAGCGATAAATAAAATGGGGCCCAACACCAACATCAAGCCCATTACCAAGGTTTACTTGCTGTTTTAAAACCAATGCCAAGGTTTGTTATCGGCTCAAAATATCAACACCTGCTCAAGACCTACAGTACACCAAGGCTTTTATACATGTTGGTGCACACTCGAGATCGACACCAAAACTTATTTTTCTTTTTTTACTGACTTAGGACAAATTTCAAAAGTTTTGCCACCTGCTCAAGCCCAATAGCAGGAGTTCGGTAACCGGCCCTAGATATTATTACTGGCTTAAGACCAACATCAAGATTTCAATACAACCTCAAACCTGGCACAGAAAGGATCTTGGTCTGGATGGAGCTGATCAATGCTGATAGATTAGATAAGATGACATCATTGCATGCTGTAACAATGATGCACTCGCTTTACATTGATCACTGAGTTTTCCAATTATCTCTCGACGGTCCCTGTTCCTGTTTAACATGCAGTAAACAACACAGTAAAGTGCATGCCCAGTGGGAAGGTCCTCAGAAACAACGTTCACAGTATACCTAATCGTATCGTGCTTTATATAGAAACAGAACTTTAGCTACACCCTTTACCAGATTTTCTTCTATTTTAAGCACCTTTAAAGACTAGTTTGCGTCACTGTAAATCTTACTTTACAGCTAAACCAGGTTAAACCTGACAGATTTTATTGTTGACAATCTCTTCCTTCATCCGGTGGAGTGCCATATTGATTTTTTTTTTGTTTTTTTTGCCCTTGTATCGAATGCTTCTTCACTTTTCTGTTGGTGTGCTTGGTCTGAGCATAATGCAGAAAATTCATATCGAGGCATTTTTCCAGGCATGTCGAAAAGAATTTGCTTCCACACACAAAGAACGCAGAGAAACCTTCTATTTAAAAAAAAAAAAAAAAAAAAAAAGGGTTTCACGGGCGAGGCTCATCCTGGTTTAGTACTGAACTCTAATACTAAACAAATCCTGGCCTACATCATAAGTGCGAAAGGAAAATCCTAAAATAGCGAAAAGTTTTGTCGTTATCCAGTACTGGCGAGCTCACGTTTCGTCAATGAATGTATCGTAAATCATTTGTCTTTGTTTGAGAAATTCTGTTGGCAGTTTTATTTTACACTGATAAAAATCCTAGAATTAAATTAAAAAAGGAAGTCTTTTTTTTTTTTTTTTTTTTGCAGTGTACCTTTTTGTGTACGTTCACTACTTTTGTATTACTTTCATTTTGTAGTTTTAGTTTGCCGGTGGTGTAGTGGTTAGCACTGTCGCCTTGTACCGCCAGGGTCCGGGTTCGATTCCCGCCTCTGTGTGCATGGAGTTTGCATGTTCGCCCCGTGCTTGGTGGGTTTCCTCCGGGTACTCCGGTTTCCTCCCACAGTCCAAAGACATGCAGGTTAGGTTAATTGGCCTTCCCAAGTTGCCTGTAGTGTGTGAATGAGTGAGTGTATGTGTGTATGTGTGTGTTTGTGCCCTGCGATGGATTGGCACCCTGTCCAGGGTGTACCCTGCCATGTGCCCTAAGTCTCCTGGGATAGGCTCCAGGCCCCCCGGGACCCTGAATACAGGATTAAGCGGTATAGACGATGAGTGAGTTTGTAAGGTAACTTTAACATTAATTTCTCAACTTAAAATTAGAATAACTAATAAAAATAATAATGAAAGAGAAAACTAGTCATTAATAAGATGGATTACTATCGCCAGCTTAAAGTTTTCTATTCTGTGCCTGTCCAGTAAAGTGTTCGCTTTACCCATCACGCACCATGATGAAACTGGATCTCATCAAGACCTTCTCAGCTCGTTTAGAGTCACCAGCCTCAGAAATCACCAATTAACAAACAAAAACAAGGCTTTACAAGAACGTAAGTACTGTAGCACACACATCTCAATTTCAACTGTACAAATGAGACCATTGCAGATTTTGGATTCCTCTAGATACAATAAAATAAATTAATAAAAATCGACCATGGAGTTAGAAGGTGTGTACAAACTTAAACGTAACTGGTTTAAGTATGAATCGAGGGGGCCATTTTTAAAATAGTAACACCTTCTGACCAATCAGAGTTGAGAATTCACCAGTACTATCATCTAAAATGACTACATCCCTACTACCTGTATTATTATTACAGATCTGATAAAAAAAATAATAAATAAATTAAAAAAAAAAAAGCTTTTTCAAAACCCTGATTAGTGTTCGCACCTGTTCGCAGTTTGTTCTCAACTCTTTGCTCTCATTTGTCTCACTTGCATCCTGTGTAATTGCAATTCTTTTTCAGCTTGCTTATTGTTTCCTATACCACTGCGCTGCTGAAATCTCAAATCCGATCGGTGTTGATTAATTTCCTTTAACGGCGGCTCTGACGATTGCGCCCGAGCTCCTTGTGTTGTGTTATCGTTTCCATATTAACATTTGCAGCTCATTAACAGGGACTTGTATTGTGAAAACGTCACAATAGTCTAAGCACGACTAAAACTGCTACTTAACGATGAACTATATTATTGTTGCCATGGTGAGGTGTTCTTTAAGCAGGGTTCGTGAAAAGAGGCTGCTGCATGAGGACTTCCGGGATTACTCATCCGGATGCATCCTGTGCTCCTCGTGCACATCCTCAGAAATGAACACAACGCATTTACACGGCAATACCGGAGAAATTCAGGGAGGTATTAGAGCACAATGTGACACGGTGTCCACAATTAAACAAGTGGAGCCTAGTGGTCGTTCAAGGAACAGCGCCTTATGGCCTAATGTTTTTTTTTTTTTTTAAACCAGATGTCGCCCCTTCAGTTTGGCTTGACGCACCTGACGCAAAGGTACAGTACGTTCGGACTCGCATGCGCCATCTAGTGGAGGTCACTTTCAATCCATCAGATATACATAAAGCACCCGGGTCGAGTGTGTGAACAATGACCCTCGTGTTTTTGATCTTATTGCATCAAGTTTTAAACCAGGATTTACATTAGGCATGGATTTACTGGGAAACAATCCAACCGAGTGGTGTAACAGAGCTTGTATTAAGTGCTATATTTATTTTCCTGTACATGTAGAAAAGCATACTGTATATCCAAGTTTTTTAAATATATATATTTTATGCTTTTAAAAAAAGATAGAACCCAAGTTTTCATGACCTTTTAAAACACATCAATTTGACCCCGGGAATAGGAAACGGGAATGACGTCGCAAAAAAGTCTAACTTACAAAACGGAATTTTTTGTTTTCATAGAAACAACTGAAAAGCACAAAAATATGTGATCATATGTATCCATGCTACTTTTTTTTTTTTTTTTGCCATCGTACAGTTTTTTTCATTTTTTTTCTTAGTCATGTTTATATGGTTGGTTAAAATTATATACAATTATAATACAATTATAATAGCCTAGGATATTTCACTCTTTATCGCACAATCTTGACTATAATATGTATTTATTAAAGTATAATAATGCAAGAAAAAAATGCTCTGTTTAAAGGTTTTAACATCATAGAGGACAACTTCTGTATATTATTAATACTCACACACACACTTAAATCTCAGCTGTATGTTTTGCCTTTTGTTCTGTTTTGCCATGAGGAAGTGCGGATCAGGTGATTTGGGGGGGGGGGGGGTGCTGGGGGGTGCTGGGGTTTGGGTCCTGGTAGGACGTGATTGTGAAACACCACCGGCATTAAGAGAACAGCGTGTGGGTGTGTCTGTGTCTGTATGTGTGCGCATTATTCTGCGAGTGATCCTTAATAAATAGCAGCTTTTCAGTTTTTAATTTGTTCAGGGACGAGACACGGCGCACTTTTGCTTCGGTTTGCTAAAAAATTCACCCCGAAAGCGAAATTTTCCACTACTGGGAGCGATTTTCACCTTTCTCACTTCCTTCACAGTCCTGGAAGTAATAGTCACTTTTTGACCAGTGTTTCAGTCAGAAGGCTGTCGTTTGGCCACGCCGTGTATCTGTGTATCTGTGTGTGTGCGTGTGTGTGTGTGTGTGTGTGTGTGTGTGTGTGTGTCCAGTGAGTAAAGAGGCCAGGTGGACTGAACACGGCCATTATGAATCCGAGATGCTAATAGAACATTAATGAAGACGAGAAGAACCTCCTGAGTCGTGATAACTGCATCTGCAGGGACCTGCACACACACACACACACACCCACCCACACACACACACACACACACACACACACACACACACACACACACACACACACACACCTTGTACATGCACAAACATACAAAAACACACACTTGCACAGTAGCACTGCTAAACCCTCCAAATGGGACCGCTTTGAATCGTGCTGCAAATCCATCTTCCACTTTCCCCTCGTTGCCATGGACACAGACCATTTCCCAGGGTGCACTTTGTTGTTTTTTTTTTTTCTCCCCGTCTCCCCCACTCTCATGCATCCTTCTCTCTGCACACTCCTCTCTCCTAACCCCCTCCTCTCTCTCTCTCTCTCTCTCTGCCCTGGCTTGGCAAACTTGATGGCTAGAGACTAAAGAGCCCTGGGGGAATTGAACACAAAGCCAAGACAACATGGAGTAGAGGAAGAGATATACAGGTCAAAGACGCCTCCCTGCCCCTCCCTCTCCCGCTGTCTGTCTCTCTCGCTCTCTCTCTCTCTCTCTCTCATACACACACACCATCTCTTATGGCAACAGTGTGTAGTGATGTCCCCGGGGGAGCAGCAAAGAGGCTTCAAAACACCCCCCAGCCAACACACACACATACACACACACACACACACACACGTACACACACACACGTACACAAATCCACACTAGTCTGCCCCTCCAGTGCCTGACAAGCAGCCTGGCATCATGTCAACACCCAATCTTCAGCATCGCTCTCTTATCTGGAAGCTCGTTTGATTACCTCCGCTTTTAAACACAAGCGCTTGATAGAACAGACGAGACGAAAGCAAAAAATAATAAATAAATGAATAAATAAATAATAATAATACAAAACACCGCATATGAGTGTACAGTACATTTAAAATAAGAGATCCTCATGTTCTGAGCGCCGGATGTCCTGAGCTGTGTTATTAGATTTTATAGCCGTCGTACGAACCTGAATGGACTCATCGCGCGCTGAAGATAAATCACTCAGTACTTACAATCAATTATTTCATTTGTACAATAAAACCACAGACTAAACTAAACTTATATGTGTTTACATTGAGGCCTTTGGCAGATTATCCAGAGCTGTTATTATCCAAAAATGCTTTGGAGTTTTTATCATTGGATAGATTCCTTACACTGGGTTACTTGGTGACCATCATTACTTTTGGGGGTAGAGGGCGAATATTGAAGAAACGAATTCAGATAGTCATCGTTCGAAGACTGCCAGAGACTCTTCCTCCAACTGGGTGCCAGAACATTAACCAAAAGAAAAAATAACAACAACAACAACAAAAACAAAAACAAAGCCATACTGTGAACACCCTGAGAGATCTTCAGGAAGGAGTCTCCAGTTTCAGAGCTTCGTCCCAAGTCCGAGGGAAACTGCTGAAGCGCATTTCTCGTGTACTTGACGCGCTTGGATTGGACGGGTTCTCAGTAAACTCACAAGCTGTGCCCTTAATTTCTTGAATCTTTTGTAATATACAATACTGTTCAAAGAATTCTTGAACAAAAGAAAGAAAAGAAGGAATTAATCTAACCGTCCATCCATCCATCGAATTAAATCAATTGGAACAAATGTTTTTACTGCGAATCCTAAAGATACAATTAAAAAATCGGACGTTTATGCAACAACCAAAGCAGCGACCTCGTGTGTCTGTTCCAACCCCTCAGCGTTCGGCCTCACGGTTTAATCACCTGATCATCCGCACCCATTTCTCACTGGTCCATGGCGTAAGCTAGATGGCTTAACAAACAAAAAACATTCCTCTGGAACTGCTCAGGACTGAAAAAGAAAAAAAAAACGTTTCACAAAAGACTAAGCAAATGTCATTTACTGTACATGAGAAAGTAACACTGTACGAATCAGTACAGAATTCAGGTCACATGACACCAGCGTCGAATCATTTCCAAGGACACTCTACAACCTGCGTTGGGTTTTATTCTTCATTTATTCAGCTACTGGTTTGATTTCCTCCGTTGATTCGAAAGCGGAATCGGATTTCACCCGTACACCACGGTACAGCGGCGGTACTAAACGCTAACTTTACTTGTCACTAGGGTTCCACATTCACACCTTCTTTCCCCTTTAGTACCGTACAGTCCGTGCATCTTTCATCCGGAAATGTGATTACAGTTTACCGTTCAGAATTATGTCGATGCGCAACTCGTCCTTCAGGTCCAATTCTGCTTTACTACTGTACATTCACGACAGATAGTCTACATTTGCTTCACACTGCTGTAGCAACAGCACAAAGGGCCCTTCAGGGTGCCGCGGCAAGCGACGGCTCGGGTACTGGTGCGTCCTCGGAGTGCGAACCCAGGCGCTCGCGAGGCGTCGTGCTGAAATCGCCACTTTCAGATTTCAACTTTAGTGGCACCAGAACACAAGATGAGGGTTAAACGATTTCTCCATCTGTATAAATCCGTCCATCCGTCCCTCTCGGTCTCTCTCTCTCTCCCTCCTCCTGTGTTCAGGCTGCTCTCAGCTTGTGACCTGTCTGTTCCACAGATGAATGCGCCGTCACACTTCCCCGTTTTACTTCCTCGTTCCTTTTTTCCGCCCCTATTCACGCGTCTGTCATCCGCGCGCGTATAAAGAAAGACCAGCAGGGCACGACGCTGTGAGCAACACGGCGCGGGTCGAATGTCACTACCCTCCTCCACCCTGCCCCCCTTTCCTATACCTTCCCTCATTTCGGTGCTAGACGCCTCGTAACCCTCGAAACGAGCGCGAGCGGGAAGCGAGAAACGGGTTATCCATTAAAATCTCTTTCTCTCGCTCTCGTTTTGCTTGATGTGCCACTAATTGTGGCGCGCGCTGGCTGTCGCGAGGTCACGGAAAGTCTGGGGATACGGCATTAATATGCAAACAAATGTCGTTTTTCCGACGGGCGCGGCGCAGACTCGCGCTAATTATTCCATCAGCCCCAGATTTGCATCTTAATTAAAGATCTTTATCATGAGGAAAAGGAGGTATGGCGCCCGGGCTGCCGAGGGACGACGAGACAAAGGGAAAGTTTGCGAAACTCGAACGATCGTACGACAGCCTTCGCGCGCCTGCGACCGTGATGTGCGTCCCGTGATGTTTCATCTCCGGATAACTTCATCCGACTGAGCAGAAGAGACGCGGCTGCTGACTGCTCGCTTTGTGTGTTGTTGTCGGAAACAGAAAACACACTCGGACACTTCTCTCGGATTTCACTTCATCATAGAAGAGGAGGAAGATGAGGCGGGGGGGGGGGGATAAATAAATAAAATCAATGTTTTTCACTTCTTACAAAACGCTTCCAAGGCCACCGGATCCATCTGTGCGCCGAGACCTCGACTGGTTAGGGAGTGCGAACACACACACATGCTCACACATGTTTTTCCTCCCACAGATACATCCCTTACATATCACAGGTTTCTCATAGACACGTTTTTTTTTTTTTTCTTCTTTCCAAAATTCATCACTCGAAACACTACGACCTCTCGGAGCCTCGCACCTCAGATCACCTCGGCAAAGAAGGTTATCGATTAGATTTTTTCTTTTATGTAATTCATGAAACAAAGGTCTGATATTAGGGTCATGTGACCTGACAACCATTGTAAGTCTGCTAGAACCAGACGGGTGTTTCGTTGACAAAAAAAGGCCTGCAATGAATCGCAAGTTTAACAGAAATATGTTCATCGGTGGAAGGTCTCAGGAATAAATATTGCTCTACGTGTCATATTAAAAGTAAAACATTACCGTAACCAGTCCGCATGGCGGCGTAATGTTTAGCACCGTGCCTCGCACCTCCAGGGTCGAGGGTTCGATTAGGGGATTACAGAATTGATAGAAGACAATGAAGACACTGTGAACCTTCTAAACCTTCAAACCTAGCATCACATCTCGTATGTTTTGTTCAGACGCAGTTTTAGATGAGAAACTGGCAACCCACCCTGTGCTAAACGTTACAAAACGGATCCATTTCATCTCTGTGTAAAATGAACTTCCAATAACTGCAGGCGAAAAAAGACCTCAAGCTTGCTACAAACCTCAGCACATGGCGGGTTTAGGGTCGTCCTGTGGCTCCGTGTATATCGAGTCAGACATGTTAAGCTAAGCACTCTGAATTAAGCAGATGGAGATGTTGTTATTCTTTGTCACTTTGTGTTCTTCCGCTCTTTGTGTTGCTGTAGGGATGCTTTGCTCATGTTTCTCCTGAGGCTTTACCAACATCATCTGTTAAATCATGCATCGATGCGGAATTACGATGAATGGAGGTGTAAAATCCGATCGACATTTCCCGAAGACTTCAAGCACACTACGTTGACAAGACGCTTAGACGCAATATAAAAAATGTGACTGGTGGAAACGTTTTAGAGATCCGCGAACGTCCATCCCGGCTGAGGTGGCTCGGAGCTCACTGAAGCCGATCCCGTGGACATTCTGCGAGTAGGAAGCCTGATAACTGATGACTCGTTGCCGAAGAGAGACGTCCGTCCGCGGGAACCGACGCCGCTTGCATGTTGCACGAACTCGGCTGGGAGAGTTCGCGTACACATCCCCCCCCTCGTTCCAAGCCATTTCCACACATTTGGGCCATTAAAGGAGCTCCTGGGAGGCCAGCGTGTTAGACATTGAAGTAGGAAGTCCTTCAACGTCCTGCCAGGAGCCTCAGGAGAAACATGGCTCTGGCGTACTGAGAAAACTTTCTACCTTGATGGTGTCTGAGCACTAGTGAAACGCTGGGTTAAGTGCATCAGTGTAACAGTGGATCATATAGAGAAATAAATGGAGTTTTAAACGTTTTTTCTTTCTTTCCATTATTCTGTGCGATCAAAAGTCCCGGTTTGACTTGAACACCCTTGGACTTTAGATTGAACTTTTTTGGTTTTACAAATCGTGACATAGTTGATCTTCTCTAACTAGCCGTAGTTTAAGTTGGTTTGAGTTAATGGTAAGTCAGCATTGAGTACAGCTACAGTAACATTTGGTACTTGGCACAAGAAACTTGCTAGCTGGCTTTCAATTTAAAACCCTATTAACTAATACAGTCTTGTAATTAGATTTACAAATGTCCAGAAGTATCATTGTGAAATTTAGCTAGTAATGTGGCAGACAACCTAACCTGGTATTCGCTTTTATTTCTTTCTCTTAGTTTCCCGACTACAGGGTGTCCAAAGAGTCTCCATATACATGTACGGTGTATAGACACCTTGGCTGTGGCTGGATCAAGAGAGGCCTTGGGAGTGGCCTCTGAAATCCCCATCTCTAAGCCTACTTTTATTTTTACTTGTCAGGCCACGTCAAAGCCATGAAAAGATACCACACAAGGTTTTATTTAAAAGGGATGCAATCGAAGTTCAGTTACAGAACATGATGCATAGCACCAGATGTGTTAACACGAGTTCATCATGAGTGGGAGAAATAAAAAATTGCAGAGAGAGGATGGTTTGTAAATAAAGCAAACAAAATGTTCAGAACTATCGCTTTAAGAACTGAAATTCCGAACGTTGCGCGTACGTCCAGGAGCCGATCAAAACTCGTTTGCGTCGGTGGAAAGCCGAGCGAAGCTGGTCTGCGTATTTTATAAAAAAATTTTTTTTTACATTTTGTGCAAGATTTAGTGAAGACATTTAGCAAGGACGGCAGACAAGAAGAAAACAGAGACACTTTGAGCTTGGTTTTTAAGGCAGCCGGTACCAAGAGGAATCATAAATTAAGGTTAAGTGAGGTTTAATGTCTATTATTTTGTATTTTCCTTAATTTACACGTCTTTTCTAAATGTTTTTTTTTTTTATAGTTTACATATGCAAAAATATGATTACAGTGTTGGAAATTTGTAAAAAAAAAAAATCGGAGGCTGGAAAATTTCGCAATACGAAATTTCATCTCTAGAACAGATTAAATTCGTACACTGACGTACCGCCTGTAATTGACCTCACACATAGAGACTTTGTCAGTGTGATGCCCTGGACACTACTGAATATAAAAACCCTACAGTCAGTGCTCCCTAGAAACGTATGTGGACACCCGACCCACATGTAATGAAAACAAGATCAACATTCAGTTATATGTAACGTGTACCTTAAAGCTCGGGGAAATTCTTTTTGTCATTCGGGTCAGAGCCTTAAGGGCCTCGCTCAGTACTGGAACTTGAATTTGATACCTTCGATTCAGAAAAAAAAACCAGAGCCTTAACCATTTAATACCCTCGGCTCTTCTGCGAAGGCTTTCCACTAGATTTTGAAGTGTCGTTGGTTTTATATAGAAAAGGCTGGGATGCAGTTGATGTTCCAGGTCATCTCAAAGGTGGGGCTGAGGTCAGGGCTCTGTGAAAGACATTCAAGCTCCTCTTAACACGCCCTGTGTTCCAGGGGCTCGTTCTGTGCTCGGGTTCATTGACATGCTGGAACGGGTTTGGGCCTCTTAGCTCCACTGAAGGGAAATACAATCACGTGCGGCAACAGTCTGGGGAAAGCTCAAGTTCCTCCACATCACAGGAGGAAACTGAGTTCCTTATTGATATATGACGCAAAGAATGAAATGGAAATGGTTCCTCGTTTCCAAGTATTCCAGCACAAGCCATGAATCCGAATGTGAACCCACGAGCTGTAATTATGACCCCGTCCCTCAGATAAAATCCAGGTCTAGGTGTGAACACACTAAACTAGTACTGATTGTATGAAAAGAGAACTGATACGGGAACAAGAACTACGGCTAACCTTGACTGTTACTTTGACAAGGATCCTTAATATGGAGTTTTGATGATGCGAGTTTTTCAAGCAATACATAACACCAGAATTCCCCGAGTTAAAGTGTGAATGCGGTGACTCACTTGTTGTGAAGGACACACCAGCCACAGTGAGGATCTCCGGAGCCTAGACAGCTCTTACAGCTCCGGTACTGAGAACAGCTCTCCACCGGGAGACGGGTCACCTGCAACACAAAAACACACACGGAGCGCCTTAGGCATTTACATTTACAGTGCAGAGTCTAAACATCCCAGCGACTTAGACAGACATCTGGCAGTTTCATATTCACATTGACTACAAGGGTAAAGACCTCAACATTTCTCAATATTTACAACCTACTGTACAGAGCCGCACAAAGTCAGAGTGCGTCAACGGAAAGCTGCGAGTCGATCCTCGACCGTAACGCTAAAAAAGCCCATCTGGTTTTAATGTATTTTCGATTCGTCAGATTGTATCGACGATCACAGTGAGAGACGTTCTGTGTGTTGCCTCGCGAGAAGGGAAAAAGCTTGTACGGAAAACACATACACTTATGTTTACGCCGCCCACAATGCCACAAACATGACCCGGACACCTACTCAACAATGAATAATTAATAACCAAATGGTAGCAAAAATAGTTTGCCTGCCTCTGCGTTCCAGTGTGGAGCCAGCGATGGTGCAAACCTGATATCTAGGTAACCGCTACGGAGAGTCTGACTACTGGTTGTATCAGATTCCCAACTGGGAATTAAGACTCGCCGAAACAGCTTTGTCTCACGACGTGCTAGTGGAGAACGGAGTAAACCTTACACGCCGGGCTAATCTGTATCCGAGCCGCAGTGGTGTCTGGCGGCTGATTCGCTTTTAAATACCTCGACGCGCTCGCTTTTGTCACTCGGCCAGGAATTGCCGACACTCTTGTTGATGCAAGCATAGATATCGCACGTCAGCTGTGGGTGACTGATTTTAAACGTCGTCCTGGAATGCGCTGCTTAGGATACAGTACGTTGCTCTAATACCGTAGAACTTTTGTTGAAGTTAATTATCGATTAGTATTGATGCGTCTTCATCAGCTGGCTTTCTGAAGTCTGGGATCATCAACAAAAGTGACTCCATTAAGTTGCTGTTACCTTCTACGATACCAACATTTACGTCAGTAGAAAGCCCGAGATCATTATTACGGATATATTTAGCGAGGAAGCACAACATCTTGTCTCAGATAACATGCATTTATTTAATAACCATGTCTGGCTAACAAGATTTGATAGTCAAGTTACTCCTTCAATCAAGACCAGAGGATCAAATAGGAAATTTATAAAATTAGTCGACCCATGGCTATGTTTAATAGAGCATTTTAATACGCACAATGTGATTATTAGAACTCCGCTGTGTGGACATACGAAATCCACTGGTTACTGAGACTAATCAGAGAATAAGGCTTCGGTTTGCTAGGGAGCATAAAGGTGGTCTTTCGTAGCGATGGAAAAAAGGTTTTGCGGTCCGATGAGTCCAGGAGTGATGGGCGCGTCAGGGTAAGAACGGAAGCGCATGAAGCGGTGCACCCATCATGCATAGCGCCCACGGTACAGTACAAGCCTCTGGAGGCAGCGTTTTGATCTGGGGTTGGTTCTTAAAAAATCAATGAACTCACAACAGGCCAGCTTGTCACCATGGGGTCTGGGGGTCCCACAACACACTCACTTTTGTCCTTCAATCAAAAAAAAAAAAAAAAGCCAATACTCAGGATGGATTTTTTTTCTACTCTAACTATGGGCAGCTGGTTTCCTTATCTCACACACACACACACACACACACACACACACACACACACACACACACACACACACACACACACACACACACACACACACACACACACACACACACACACACACACACACACACACTACCTTCGCAGGCCGCGATCCTCTTGAGCAGGGACATTTCCCAGATCTGACCTCCGTCACCTTTCTGACATTTAACATCCCGCGGCACTTTAATTATATGTAACTGCAGCTAACGTTCGCGGTAAATGATTGTACAGGACGTCTTGCTGTAAATTCCTGTCTATTATGTAAATTACTTTAAACTGCACATTCTGTATTGTGCGAATTTGCCTTCTTTGTTGTTCACCAAGACAAAATAACGTGTATCCTTGTACTTTCTGAATAGAACATTTTCTTACTAACCTCTGGCTGAATGGCCTTGTCTCACTCTTCTGAAATCCGCACTAGTACCATCTGGCTAATTTAGATCCCGAACGTGGGATAAACAACTAACTGACAAACCGCATTTTCACGTTTAGAAGCCTTTATTTATTCTTCTTAGGTTTTCTATTAGCCATCGTTTACGAGCGCTCCGGTAACATTTCAGGACATTTCCCATGTCTATGTGGGGGAAGAAAAAAAAAAAAAGGCTGTTGCTGGTCAATCAGTTGTCTTGGGTATGTCCTCCCAGTGTAACCAATCACAAGCTGTGTCCTTATAGTTTACACCATGGTGAGCAAAGCCTCCAGAAAAATCTCTTTGTTCTGTTATGTTGTATGGTTTGTGGAATCCAGTTGAAACTCTCATTTTGGGGTTTTAAACTAGTGGAAACTTGGACCAGCTCTTCATTCCTGAATTAAACATGGTCAGGTTCCCCTGTCTCCAAGTTCAGCTCAAAGATCAACACCAAACACTTGCATGCCTGGTTCTCTAGACTTTGGGATCAGGAGGTTATCTTGCCATAACAGAAAACACAATCACTGACTCTTGTACAAAACCACATCCATCAAACTCAAAAATAATGACGGAGAGGAAAAAAAAAAAGATGGGTGTAGAAGACCGAAGCAAACGCAGCTGCATATAAGTTTCAAACTTTCATAAGTTTGGATTTGAAAATGCATGAGCAGGCAGCCAAGCAATGAACGGTAGCTTATATAAGGGTAGAGTGGGAGGCCCAGGATGGGAATTACATGAATAATGCTATTGTGTGTGTGTGTGTGTGTGTGTGTGTGTGTGTGTGTGTGTGTGTGTGTGTGTGTGGGCATGCTAGTGTTTGTTTGAACTAGGTTGCTTTATCAGCAGTGGTATGTGCAGTCAATAGAGTGGGCAAACAGGCATTAGATCTGCACTGATCTAACATCATTTGTCGACGTGTGGCAACGTGAAATCAATGCTGAATGGATAATTACTGTTGGAGCGCAACCGCTCCGGCGAAAGGTCATCGGCGTGCTTCGTTTTTGAGGCATCTCACTCGCGTCGGTGGATTGGTTGACGGCAGATTGAAAACATCAGGGTTACGAGCGTGACCGCGGTCCTTTAATGAAGGGATTGAAATATCACCGCGTATTTGAGGAGCTATTGATCACCAGCCAATCAAAAAACATTGGGTAATTAATTCAAAGGGATAACAGCGGGTGGCAGGATGACTTAACGGGTAAGAGGTGTTGCTTCACACCTCCATGGTTGAGGGGTTTGAAATCACTGTGTGAACCTTGAATCTTTCATGTACTCTGGTTTCTACCTACCATCCAAAGACATGTTGTCTAGATTGACTGGCATTTTCAATTGGTTGGCCATCCAGGATGTACTGTCTTGAACCCCAAGTTCCCTGGGATAATCTTACACAGTAAGAGCGGCATAGATAGTAAATGGTCGGATGGATGGATGGATGGATAATGGGGGTCAAGAAATTTGCAAGTCCCAGTTGGTCCCATGGACACATGGAGTGTTAAAGCTATAGAAAGGCCAACTTTTGTCATCAAACCTAATCTGGAACAAAAAAAAACATGGATATTTAAAAGCTAAATCGTGGTGACCGAATACCGACCCCTTGAAGACGATTAATCATGTACGGGTATCTCAGTGGTTAAGGTGTTGAACTGCTAAACGGGAAGGTCCCAGGTTCAAACCGCCCCTACCACCACAAACCTACCACTGTTGGGTTCCTGAGCAAGGCCCTTAATCCTTAACTGCTCAGATGTATAATAAAATACAAGTCGATCTAGATAAGGGCGTCTGCAAAATGCCATTAATGTAAATGTTTTATGGCCCAATGTAAATCGAGTTAAGTTACGACAAGGTCGCAAATTAATTTGCATTAATGAATTTGATCCCTAATGCAGTATCTAGACTAGATGCCCGCAAGACGGACTCTGTAGAATGACAAAAGGAAGGAACCTTAACAGGTATCCATCCACACTATCCATTGGTCCATCAAGAGTCCTTGGGTGATACCTGAAGAACAGGAATTCTAAAATTAGACGACATCACGTGATGCCAGATTATCCGATTAATGTTTAAAGAGATGTGTTTAGGCGTTAGTTTCTGGGTAAACTCAAGCGACTTCTGGGCAATCTTTGGGTTTGCTTCATGATTGATGAAAATAATTTGACCAAAGACCTGAGTCACAAACACCACAAGAGAAGTGGCGTATCCAGATTCTATCCTGGGAACGCTTGCCGTGTGGCGGGCTACACCCTGGATGCGAGGCCAGTCCATTCATTGTAGGACACCACAAGCCCTTTGAGAGGAAGTGAAGAGTATCGAATCCACCTCCTGGCGCGTCCACATGAACGCGGAAACACGCCGACACTCACAACATGCAGAAACAAGCCTGACAAAAGGTAGCAAAATGAACCGACTACAAAAGCAACAATATTTGTAATTATTCTCATAATGAACAAGGATGTGCATTGTATTGTGCATTGTGTCAGTGCTGTATTTCCTCAGCAAAAGGGAACGTGTCTGGTTTCTTTAACGGTGTTTTTAGAGCTCCAGACTCAAAAATGCTCCTTCTCTTCCTTTGATCGGAGCCGAGATTAGACGCTGCAGTGAGAAAAACCAGAGCGCGGAATAAACAATCCCACCCAAAAGGGACAGGGCCATGGCTTTCAAGTGCCGAGCAGCTGATGGCTCCACAGCTGTATGTGTCTGAGTATGTTAAAAGAGAGAGAGAGAGAGAGAGAGAGAGAGAGAGAGATGGGAGTCTGGAATAAGGGCGAGAGAGAGAGAGAGAATGTGTGTAAGTGTGTGACTGAGGGTGGGCGAGGTGTAGCGAGATTGAGCTCTATGCTAATTTATTCTGCCATGCAGCCAAGCATAAATACGCCGTTTTATAATCCATTGCCTCCGGTCCAGGTTTTTTTTTTTTTTTTTAAACACTCCCCCACATGCACAAATAAACACACACAGATACAGGTTCACATCCCAGTGGTCGACTTCAAGAAAAAGAAAAAAAAACGGTCTATCCATCCGTGCTCAGTTTGATGCATCACTGAAAGGTTAAGCAGAAGGTTTGGTATCCACTCTGAGCGACGAGCTTCTCCTTTGTTCCCATTTTTCGCTCAACACGACAGCAGAATTGGAAACGTCCTCGCCATTTTGCGCTTTGTGAGCAAACCTGACCCTTCACCCGCCCGCGCACCTGCTGCTAATGAAATATTCAAATTCGTCCGTCGGTGTGGAGCATCAATTATTGACTCCCTGTCATTCACTTCATATTTAATATTTCATGCTTCATATTTCACAGCGAGTCATCGCCTTCCTGCCACGCGTCTTCGCTGCGCACGGGGGGAAAGCAGTCGCTTTCTTGGAGCTGATTGGACATGAAGGAAGCATAAATACATACGCATGTGGATTTCCTATAAGTGGATGCATGTTAGAACAGGGTGTCCCTCCTTACGCTATATGACGCGTGGTTCAGTCTGACATGCTGGGTGATAGCTGCATCAAAAGCAACACACAGAATTTCGGTCCTACTACAGTGCGCACAACATTACAGTGTAGATAACAGACATTTTAAGGATTCTAAGATTTTAGAAACACATTTGTTATATTTAAGGAAAACAAAGTAGAAAGCTTGTCCAACATTACAGAAGCATCAACTTGGCAGAGCTTAATTAACAGGCACAGAGGCCACGCCTTCTTTACTGAACCTGAGAGCACAAAGGCCACGCCTTCTTTACTGAACCTGAGAGCACAAAGGCCACGCCTTCTTTACTGAACCTGAGAGCACAAAGGCCACGCCTTCTTTATTGAACCTGAGAGCACAAAGGCCACGCCTTCTTTACTGAACCTGAAAGCACAGAGGCCACGCCTTCTTTATTGAACCTGAGAGCACAAAGGCCACGCCTTCTTTACTGAACCTGAAAGCACAGAGGCCACGCCTTCTTTACTGAACCTGAAAGCACAGAGGCCACGCCTTTTTGTCTGAGCCTGAAAGCAGAGGTCACACCGTTTTTTACTGAACCTGAAAGCACAGAGGCCACGCCTTCTTTGCTTAACCTAAAAGCACAGAGGCCACGCCTTCTTTACTGAACCTGAAAGCACAGAGGCCACGCCTTCTCTACTGAACCTGAAAGCACAGAGGCCACGCC
>JAAGKR010003051.1:56518-80998 GCA_011419295.1 Clarias macrocephalus
AAGTAGAAAGCTTGTCCAACATTACAGAAGCATCAACTTGGCAGAGCTTAATTAACAGGCACAGAGGCCACGCCTTCTTTACTGAACCTGAGAGCACAAAGGCCACGCCTTCTTTACTGAACCTGAGAGCACAAAGGCCACGCCTTCTTTACTGAACCTGAGAGCACAAAGGCCACGCCTTTTTGTCTGAACCTGAAAGCACAGAGGCCACACCGTTTTTTACTGAACCTGAAAGCACAGAGGCCACGCCTTCTTTGCTTAACCTAAAAGCACAGCGGCCACGCCTTCTCTACTGAACCTGAAAGCACAGAGGCCACGCCTTCTTTACTGAACCTGAAAGCACGGCGGCCACGCCTTCTCTACTGAACCTGAAAGCACAGAGGCCACGCCTTCTTTACTGAACCTGAAAGCACAGAGGCCACGCCTTCTTTACTGAACCTGAAAGCACAGAGGCCACGCCTTCTTTACTGAACCTGAAAGCACAGAGGCCACGCCTTCTTTACTGAACCTGAAAGCACAGAGGCCACGCCTTCTTTACTGAACCTGAAAGCACAGAGGCCACGCCTCTTTTACTGAACCTGAAAGCACAGAGACCACGCCTTCTTTACTGAACCTGAAAGCGCCTGAACCTGAATCTTTACTCAATCTCAACACAGTGGCCAGACTTTCTCTATTAAACCGGAGCGCGCACAGGCTCCGCCTCTTTCACTGAGACCGAGATGGCACAACGGCAACACCTCCTACACTGATACTTAAATGGACAGGAGCACCACCTCCTTTTTTCCCCACACTGATAGCACAAGGCCAAACCCCCTTTTGCTAAAACTAACAGAGACATCCAGGATGTAATGTCTTTCTCGCTGTCCAGAAGTATGCAAGACCATGGGGGTGTTTGATTTTTAAGTTTATTTAAAAATAATAATAATAAACTTTTGGTCTTCTTTAAAGAGCTTGCATTTTGGAAACTTTCCCCTCAGACACTGGAGGCTCCTTCTGTAAATGTCTTTAGTGCCATAAATACACAAAAATCCTGGGCTTATGGGCCACACCTACTTCTCTGATATGAACAAATACAAAGGCCACGCCTCCTTCCAGCAAACCGGCACAGGCAGATGCCGTTCCTCCTTCAACGATACCGTCAGGCACACGGAACACACCTCCCTCATCAGGATGCTAATGACACCAAGTAACAAACTAGTGTGAGTGTAAAGTTTATTCAGTTCAAATCCCGTCTATCTAATGGAGTTAAGAAACCCCAAAAATGTGCTATACCCATCGCACGCTCTGACAGTTGTTTCATAATTACAGTTTAGGTGGGTGTAAAAGCGGCGCACGTCTCTCGTTTACCATCAGCCTTTGGCAGCAAACAGATTGCAGGCACTGAAAGGAAACCAACTGGAAAGTTATCAGCCATTGTATGCTCTTCCTTCAGATCCATAACCACAACAGAGCGGTTTTAACTTTTTTTTTTTTTCCCCTTTCTTTGAACGAATCCTTAATCCAGCTCCTCGGCTAACGTTCCGGGGTCGAGAGATGACTACGGACATTTATGATCCGAACGTGAAGCTTTTAATCAGCGCTGAACATAAGAGATCGATCGTCGCTTTAATGCACAGCACATCTCAGTCAATCCTTCACACAAATATCAATATCTGGAGCTGACTGGAGAAGCTTTTTTTTCTTTTCTTTTTTTTTCCCCTTCCTTCCTCACACGAGCAACTCGAGTGTTGGAGCGAGACCAGAATGATTTTTTTTTTTTACTTTCTTTTCCAGAATGTCAGCGTTTACGTTGAGGGATTCACAAAACAAACAAACAAAAAAAAAGTGCGTGGTCTCGGTTTCTCGGGGTGACAGGTTTATATTAATGACGCTGATGTAGGGAAGGAGTCTCCAGTGTCAGCAGGAAGTATTCCAGCATGTGAGCTCTTCAAAGAAGATCAAAAGCTGTTATAGACCTTTTCCCCCATCATGTGACATGACATCTGTCCTCCATGGTCCCGCCCACTTCTGGACAGCATATACTGGATGCCAGCGCCAAAACACATCACAAAACCAGCACTTTCGCCACAAAAACACACCTGATAACGTCTTAAAAACACACGGTTGCTTCTAAATCGTTCTGAATCGCCTCAGAACCTTCACCGCTAACCCGAGCTACAACGCAAGGCTGAATCCCGAATCCCTCTCCAACCCATGCCTGATCCAGAGCACTACGTGGTGTGTTGAAAAAGGGATTGTACACTAGCTAGTGCACTAGCTTTTCAATTTAATGCAATTTGGGATTCAGCCCCTGAACAGTCCGGTAGCTATGAATGAGAAAACCTGACCTGTTAATATCAGTTAATGTTATCTGCACATCATTTTATGAATCATATTCAGTCTCGTTTGCAATAGAAATATGGAATGCGCTAATGCTAATGCTAATGCAACAATCACCAACAAATCCAGGAGGAATCGCCTGTTTGCACAATAATAACGAATCAAACTTCTGCAAATTAACATCCTTATAACCTTCATCCATTTTCACGCACTTGTTGCACATCAGCAGTTGCTGCTCTATGATAAAGCATCAGGTAATCCTCTAGGTGATCAGGTAATCTTTCTCTCGCTCTCTTTTTTGTTTTTGGCAATGAAAGACACCTCGAACGTAAACACATAGTAGTCTAATGTCGGTTCACGGTGCTTGTGGAATGCAGTGACGTGACGTCATGACAATCACGAGACTCCGAAATGTCTGTAGGGAAATAATCGACTTCAGGGTAAAAGCGGTTTCTCTTCTCTACCTCATGCTGATGATTATTTTTCCATAACAACATGCCCCTAAGTGTTTTACTCCTTACACGCCGCGTGTCCAGCCATCACTCTCGTTCTTACGGTGAGCTGAATCGTGACATCTTCGGCATAAATCCTAGCTAAGTGAACACTTCTGCCTTTATGGCCTGTGCCTGACTTGAGCGCCAGGGGCAAATATTGGCAGCTCTAGTGTTTTTTATTTCCTCAAGCTCACACACAATAATCTCTAAATATTAGCCCTGCTGAAGGCTTCCACTCAGATAGCATTTTCTTTCTCCATCAGACTTCGCTCACCTCACCAATACCCTCCCCCTGGGGGTCACGTTCATCTCTCCTTCGATTCCTTTCCAGACCGTATATACAGCGAATATAACCGAGCGAGCGCAGAGGGGGAGGTTTTTGAAGAGACACCAAGAGAAAGACAGAAAAGAACCCCGGCATCATTCTTCCTGCAGCTGTACTGGGTCGAGTGTCTTTCTCAGCTGCCGAGGAACTCGCTCTGCGTCCTCGGGTTCTTCGCGCTTCCCCACCGACAGAGGCGTGCGGGGGGGAAAAAAAAAAAAAAAAAAGAAAAAAGAGGGGCGCGCTACATCTTATTGAGACCACCAGCTGGGGCTCCCATTCACACGCATCCAGAGCGCACGGCGGTTCTTCCTGTAGCGCAGATGTTAAAACAACATATCTGAGATTCCGCTTGTGATTCTTAAAAACAGAAAGCTCGGCGGCTGAACGGGGGGGGCGGAGCCGAGACGCATGACAAATGCGTCTTTATTTTTTTTGTTCCGCGAGAAGACTTCGCGGCGCTGAACAAATGTTTTCTTGCGCGCCGATTTCGCCGCAGGGGTCAGTCACGAGCGAGCGGCGATACTGTAAATCATGAAATTTATCAAATTCTTTCTTTTAAAAAAAACAAACAAACAAACAAAAGGAAGAGACGTCTGGTCTCTTGGGGCCTTTAGTCTGGCAGTTGAGCTTCCTTGCTGGTGTTACGATCAAACTTTATAGTTTCAGAGGTTAAAGTTTTTTTTAATTAGGAGAAGAATTCAAAGCTGTGTTCATACCAGACTATTTATTTGCGATATGTCGGTCGCTGAGGAAATAAAACAGACTGTGTTTAAAATGCATGTTTAACCAAACTAGTCAAACTAGTCAAAACCTTGACGGGTTTGTACATTTCCTATGTTGCTGGTAATCAATCAAACACCATTAAACAGACTATGCTGGATCTTCACACAATCCTCAGACCTGGTCAACGAGCAGATGTTACCTGTTTCTCACTCAGCAAGTAGGTGTACTGATAATCCGGACTGAACACCATGTCGCGAAGGACCGGGCTTCCCTCCACCACCGGGACCGTCTCGTACAGCAGGACGCTGGAAGGTGGAGAAACGCCGTCCACTCGGATCTGCGAGGAAGAGAAAGGAAAGATTCTGAGTCTGTGTTATTCTTTTAGGTTTTAGCAACAAATCAGTCAATATCACATTTCCAAATGGGATCGACGGGACAGATGGATGACTCAAAAACAAACAAGGAATCTGAAATTAATTCCTGACCAAGGGCTTAAACAAGCCAGTTAGACACACTGTGACCTTATACAGTACAAGAAGATCCCCTCCCCAACTTTTTTGAAATGCCCTATTCACCGGAGAGACACAAGTACTTTGAGAGGTATGAAAAATGCATTATCTAAGGCAACGATATTTAAGTGTTCCATCACCTACTTCAATTAAGAAAGGGCTGTTAATTAGTCGAGGCATTAAATCAGGTGCGTTGGGAAGTGAGAAAACACTAAAATATTCAGGGAAAAAAAGAAAAAAGGGTCCTCTAGGACCGGAGCCGAGGACAACTGATCTGATGGTTATTTAAACTGGAGCATTAATACACTTTCTAGGAGCTCTGGGACGTATGCTTGGTTATAAAAAATGTTTTAAAAGGTTAAATATTGGACCTTAAAACCACAACCTGACGTTTTTCTAAGAAAGAAGTGTCCAGTTTTGGCATTTTGTAACGTGATGGAGCTTAGTAAGACATGCACAGTTGTGGTTTTAGCTCGACTAGGCCAGTTAGTGGGACTACTGTCCTTGACTCAGAGGAATCGATTTATTGACCGAAGCATGTCCGACTCCGCTACAATAGGGCGTCATATCCCCTCTTTCAGCTTGTTGGTAATGTTTTCCTGGGTGACCTACTATATTACACCAAACACTCGACAAAAATTGAGCTATGAAAACATGTACGACTTTACTGCAATGTACACTTTGTAAACGCTGTATGCTTTATTTCTTGTACAAAACGAGATGTACAGGAATGGCATGATGGTTATGTAAAGATGTTTATGGCATTTTCTGAATTCAGACAACACCGCGGGATTCTTAGATGCTTCTCTATGGAGCAGATTACACATCTGGAGCATGTGCGGAGCGCCCAGGCCGAGTTAGGTTTACGTCCCAGACAGTGTTGGGTGTAACGTGTTACAAAGTAACGAGTTAGGGTACTCGGATGACTTTTTTGATGTAACGAGTAATCCAACGCGTCGGGTCCGCCATTCAAGTACTCGGTTACTTGTTCACTTTTTTGAAAAAGTAACTCGTTATTCAGACAATTTATGTAATCCGTGAGCCAGACAGCAGTCATTCCCAATCCATTAGTGTGTGTGAGAAAGTCGCCCTACAAGCCCCGCCCCCGATAACCCGCCCCCCTCTGTTATTCCTGCTGTTATACTCCTATCTCACCTATGCAGTTTGACTATGTGAGGATTGATGCGCGGAAAGATGGAAACCTAATTACAGCACCAAAACTCGCGGTGAATCATGATGAACCGTACTTACGGCCACCGCGCGAAACCGCATAGGTGAATCAGTAGCGGAATTAGTAGTTAACAGATTATGGGCCAAACTTCGCTGAGTGATGATGGTAGAATAATTATAAAGGTCTTGACTAAAACAACATGCATGAGGAAGCACAAAGGAGTTTTCATTTTCTGCAATGGAAAAGTACTCGAACGAGTTACTGTTATCAGAAAGTAACACAGTAATGTAACGGATTACTTTTTGAAGGCAGTAATTTTGTAATGTAATTAGTTACTTTAAAAAGTAACGTCCCTCAACACTGGTCCCAGAGTAGCTCGACTCGACAAGCGCATTATCCAAGTGCGCTAGTCCGAATTAAAAGTTCGGCCTTTATTCGTCACATATACATTACTGCACGATGAAATTATTCATTCTTCATATATATCCCGGCTTCGTTACTAGACAGAGGTCAGAGCGCAGGAAGAGAGATTTTTACGGCACACCTGGAGTAAGGGCCTTGCTGAAGGGCCCAACATCAGCAACCTAGCAGAGCCGAAGGGTTCGAACCGCCGACCTTCCGATCAGCAACTCAGAGCGTTAACGCATGGAGCCCCCACCAAGACGTTCAATTTAGTACAATTTCATTAAGACCAACAGGACGTTATCTCAACATACCGACTAATGAGAACTAACTTAATAAAAACTACAACTATAAATGGATAAAATGCATAAAGTGTTTAAACACGCACTGAATGGAAACTAATCAACTTAAGTTTGGAAACAAGGTTGCATCCGCTTATTTTCCTATAACAGTACACCCGAAAGCGTTTTATTTCCTAATAACAATGAACCAAATGACAACATTTTCATATAAAACACAGCAGTCCCTTTTTAAAAATTTTTTTTTGCATTAGCATATTGACATTGCGCTGTAATACACTCCATTTTCATATAGAATGTTTCCTGCTGCTCGGTTTTCTCAGTGCTTCCCTGACAGATGTGGTATTCTGGAGCATTCTAATTGGCCCGCTGTTCGCCGAAGTGCCGCGCGCTTTCGCTGACCCAGAAAAAGATCTTCAGAGGAGTTCAGAAAGGCAGAGTTCAGAAAGACACACGCCGACAGCGGAGATTCAGATTACCGTCTCCTGACAGCTGAGGCTCGGCGTAGCGCTTTTCCATCGCGGGATAGAAAACAAAAATCAATTACGTTTTAATAACGCCGTACCGGCGCTCTGTGTACAAGCACGTATCGCCGTACGCGCAGGCAAACACGGAGACGCTTTCAAACCCCTGCTGCTTCATCATTAGTGATTCCTCTGTTTCCTCACAGTGATAATTAGTCTAGTGAGCATGCTCAGTTTGAACACTGTGAAACGCAAAAACATCTTTGAAGTATGAGTTAAAAAAATATATATAAAAAAAAAGAGAGGAAAGGAATGAGGAATGGAAAAAAAAAGAAAAAGAGAAAAAATGAACATAGCTCGAGTGGCAGGGCTCACCTATTTTCTATGCCGTTAGAAATAAGAAGAAATATGATGGAACCGGCAAATCCGTCCTCATCATAACAAGATGCAGAAACGAGAGTCTGAGTAATATACGGTAATTGAAAACTAGAAACAAAAAAGGGAGGGACAAACAAACTCAAAGGAAAGAAGGCAAGGAGCAGATGTGATGTCTCAGAGTTTGGACCTTCTAAATATCTGGGTCGGCCCAAAGTGAAAAACATCGTTAGCCTGTTAATTAGGGTTGACAAGGTGGCGTCAATTAGTCAAAGGCTGCCATATTGGGTGTCAGAAGTCGGCGGCCAAGCTGGAGCGCGTGAGTCAAGCAGCAGCGGGACAGAAGGTTCTGGAAGATGACGGTCTCAAGCCGCAGTTTGTCAATGCATGCGGCACCAGCTGTAGTGTCGTGCGTTGGCAGCCGTCGGCGACGGCTTATCACATGGGTTTAATCTCCAACGGCTGCCATCTGCATTTTGCACGTCTGCGAAAACCGAACGCGCCGGTAAACTGATCCCGATGTGTCGCGATGACCCGACTTGAGCAACAACAAGAGAAGACAGCTAAAGCTGTAATGTGAAAAAAAGAAATGAAAAAAAATAATAATAATAACAGCCATACCCCCCGTGACGATGGCGCCCGGGTTACCTTTAAGAGGGTGAGTCAGATCTTTCCCAAAATGCAAGCACGCTCCTCGGGTCATCCGCCGTGACCCACGCGGCTCTCAGCTCATCAACTCTTCCATTTATGGGGAGAAAAACAGAACGGGCCAGAGCTTGTCTCTAAGTGCACTCAAGCCAGAGTCCGACACCAAACAACCAGCGCTTAGGGCAAGTCAAAACAGAGAAGCTTCTCACTCCAGAGTGGTCCGGTTAAACAAAATAGCCTGCCATCCCGACAGAAGCCAGAGACAGCTGTACCCACTATAGAAGTGCCAACCGTCCTCCAGGCTTTCTGCTGTTTATAGTTCTGCTGAACCTGTTGCAGTTTTTCTTTTTAAAAAGGAGCTCGAGCATACCCGACTCCTTCAGTTTGCCTTTGGTGGACAGGTTTCTGGAGAAGTCTTTTTTTCCCCTACTCTCACCTCACATCATTACCTGCCTTGCATTGAATCAGGTCTGCATTGAAAGTAGACGCGGGACTTCTGGACCTTCTGGCTTTGGTTCAATCCTCACCTACCATAGGCGCGAACTCTGGCACAATGCAACCAAGCGGGAACGTCTTCTATGCATGCCAAAGAACCACTGAAGTACCTTTTTTTCCGCCCTCAGTGTAGTGGGGAAAGATGCGAATCAGCTCTGTTAATGACTTGACAAAATCAAGTCAAAATACCAAACAGGTTCTCCAGAACAAGAGGCAAGAACCTTTGCTCTCCGTTCTCAGGTACACTTGCGTATTTACACTCTCTGAAATAGCAAGTGGCAGAATGCACCTACTTGGTTTGTGAGCCATCATTAAACTCAAGAGAAGACGACAACGAGGAAGTTGAACTTCGCGTTGTGCCTAATAGCATTAAAATGTCAAGGGCAGTACTCTCGTATGCCTTCCTACTTTTTCGGTCAAAGGAAGAGATTGACGAGGACATGGTCGGAGGAGATCGGCGAAATAGCAGTTCCATCCTCAGTTACGACTATTTGATTCGATCTGTACCCAAATACGCTGTACCACCTCTTCAAGCAGACTCGGGCACGGAACGATTGCGTTCTCACTGATCAAAACGAACCAGACTTTGACGTCAAGTGTTCTCAGGAAACCATCCCGAGTCCCTAATGTGAAAATGCCCCAAGTAGCTCAAACTTGTACTAATATGCAACCTACAAGTATATACAGTATAATATAACATCTTGTAGGATAACCGACAGCAAGACCTAAAGTATGAACGTTGCTCCCTGCACACCTGGTTGAAACACACACACACACTTCATCTCCAACGCTCAAGTGTTTGAAATGCAAAGAGGTTGCACTGCCTGCTGAGCGCTGACCCAACTGCAACATCAAACAGTGCAGATGAGGGTAATTGGAATTTAGATAAATAGTGCCTTCCCCCCCTTTTCGTCTTCCCCAATACTCTTAAGGGTGCCAAGGTAACTGCACCAGCCTATCTATCTATTAATTAGCTCACTGCAGAGACCGAGCTGCGCACTGAGAGCTGGACAGATTTGTTCATGGGCCAATTTTCCTTTCATTGATCTGAGGGGATACGAAAGCAAAAGAGAAAAGGGGAAAGATGGAGGCCGTTTTTGTTTGTTGGGACGCCCGAATCGTATCGATTTTAAACCCATCGTCGAGCTCCGATTCAAGAGGCGAATGAAAAGAGTTCCTTAAGTGGCGCCGGAGTTCATTTTCTCCTCTTGTTCGACCCCGAATCCCCCCACTCTCGACCATTCGCTTATTCAGCGTACAGGAAGATGGCCTTCCTTTATTGTCGCCGGCTCCTCGTGATCAAATTAGGAGTTTGTTTGGACAAAAGCGCAAGACCCTGAAAGCCGGAGTGATTGTCTTCTTTATAAACGCAGGACGATATCTTAACATTCAGATTTTGTTCTTGATTAATGAAGAAGGGATATGACGTTGTACTCAGATAAGAGGCTTTATTACGGTGAAATATTAAGAGCCAGGCCAGGGGCAGTTCAAACAAAAGTTTTTTTTTTTTTTTTCCTTCTTTATGAGGGAGAAAGGTAAGGAAAGTCCAAACAACATTTTAACAGTTTATCGTCCGAGTTATCGGCGCTGTCCAAGGCTTTAGGATGCTACAAAAACACAGGCTTCGAGACAGTTCGTAAAACTGGGAGAAGATTAGAGCGATATGTGGAATCTGTAATGACTGGGCGGACAAACTGAAGACTGGACGCCTGTGTGCGTGTGTGTCTGTGTGTGTGTGTCTGTGTGATTACAGGGGACTGCAGGGATTAGAGAAGAAACATGCTGTGATGACTTTCCAGCCAGATCCCCGACCGGTCCAGCTGAATGGACTATCTCTGGGAGAGCTCCATTTATCGGTCAAGATGAAGGCGGAGGAAAGGAAAACAAAAGACATCAGATGGAAAGGCAACAAAAAAAAAAAAAACCCTACAATAGAGTCATGATGATGGACGGACATATAGTAGTCTGAAAATTGGATTATGTGGCACCATTAGAGAAGATGAGCTCCCCGGTAATCACTCTGCAACCATGTGACACATGAGCGCATCGATAACAAATACGACCTTCCACAGATTAGGGGAAGGAAAAAGAAGAGAAAAAAAAACAAACAGGGTAAAAAAATAAAATAAATCATCCCTGGTTTCTGGGTCATTTCATCTAAAATAAATGAAATAAATCCAAACCGTTTTTTTTTTGGCAGAACAACAAAAGACATAAAAGAAAGATACGTAGGCTTCAAAAGGCAGTAAAACACATGTAAATATGCGGCCTCGTCCTCGTCTCCGATCGGTTTTAATATGATCCCACCGAAGGCTTGTTTTTATTCCATCGCAGCGATGATTCATAGCATGAAGCTTGTTATCTTGTTATCTTACTGAGGGTATGTAAGAAAAATCTCCCTGCAATTCTGTACGCTGTAATCGTATATTTTCCTCCCTAACATGCTTAAAATGATAACCGCAAAAGAAGAAGAAAAAAAAAAAACCGATAACGCAGATCCGGTCATTGACTTAGCTCACAACCCAATTAAGTGGAAGAGGTCATATTCTGGTTACATAAATATTTAAAATAAAAAAAAGAAGAAAAAATATCTTTTTTAAAAATGTCTCGTCACCATGGTGGTTCCCACAATGTGTACAAGAATATCACTGCCAAAGCCGTGTATACTAGAGTGAGGGCCGGTACTAGAATTACGAGGGTTGTTCGTGTCAAACAGGGACTTTCTACTGCGCAGAACAATACAGTTATAAGAGTAACAACTCCCTTTATTTCTCCATGTAATCCCCTGCTACACTAATGCACTTGTTAGAGGTGTTTCACTTTGCACCTGCTTATGATCGAACTGCCTGCTTGATTTTTAGGAATCCGCTCGCTGAATGTCCACAGGAACGACTGCGCAAGGTTCTGAGCCACTTCGGCCTGCGTTGTCATTCACGGACGCATGGCCTTCTTTGCACCTTTCTAAACATTGTGTGTACTGTGCGCTTATGTGAGAGAGAGAGAGAGACTTCATCCCAAATCCCGGTTTGACTTGAACGCCACCCCTTATATAATTTATGTTTGAATTCTTTTGTGTCTAACCGTGGCAGATAAACATCGTCAGTCAGATGTCGTCAGACAAAAGTTACCAGTCATCTGTTACCCAAGTGAACATGCTAATTTTGTGTGTGTGTGGAATGAGATGAGAATGAGAGAGAAATGAGAAACCACTTTCAGATTGTTTCTTGTCGTGAAAGTCAACACAATCTAAAGTAAAAAGTTTTGACAAAAGTTAACTGTCATCTGTTACCCAAGTAAACATGCTAACGTCTTTTTTCTTTTCTTTTCTTTTTTTTTTTTTTTTTTTTTGTCGAATGAGATGAGAATGAGAATGGAATGAGAAACAATTTCAAGATGGTTTCTTGTCGTGAAAGTCAACACAATCTAAAGTAAAAAGTTTTGATAAAAGTTAACGGTCATCTGTTACCCAAGTAAACATGCTAACGTCTTTTTTTTTGTGGAATGAGATGAGAATGAGAGTGAAATGAGAAACAATTTCAAGATGGTTTCTTGTCGTGAAAGTCAACACAATCTAAAGTAAAAAGTTTTAACAAAAGTTACCCGTCATCTGTTACCCAAGTAAACATGCTAACGTCTAACAAGTAAACATCTTAACGTCTTTTTTTTTTTTTTGTGGAATGAGATGAGAATGAGAATGGAATGAGAAACAATTTCCAGATAGTTTCTTCTTGTGAAAATCAACACAATCTAAAGTAAAAAGTTTTGACAAAAGTTACCCGTCATCTGTTACCCAAGAGAACATGCTAACGTCTTTTTTTTTTGTGTGTGTGGAATGAGATGAGAATGAGAGAGAAATGAGAAACCACTTTCAGATCGTTTCTTGTTGCGAAAGTCAACACAGTCTAAAGTAAAAACTGACAAAGTAAAGGTATGCTTTTACTTACTTACTGGCGAGTAAGTTTTATTGGCTTGTATTTTAACACTGGTTTAAGAGAATACGAGATTGTCTGTGTATGATGTCTGTTACTAGAACAATTTAACCTTGTTAAACTTGAGAGGATTACCTGTGAGACATTTAGAAGCATGGTCAAGTCTTTATCTACTTTAGTTATCTAGATGGTAAAGTAAGCTATAGGCTTATACAGACATGTTAATGCTAACACACTCTTATTGTCACTGTTCAAAAGAATGACGGCGCACCATCACCACATTACCCATCGCTTCTCAGACACATCATCGAAAAAAATCGTCTAAAATCACTCCACTTAGGTGCACAATTACTTATTCAAGGTTATTCGGTTTTCCCTCCAACACCTCATAGCCTGCAAGTCAGAATTCATGAAAGAAAAGAAAAAAAAAAACATGCAAATTAAATCAGACTTAAGGTTCCTCCAGGACTGTGGGCTCTATTTATTGTTTTCTACTGATAGCCTATTAGCACCGGTTGTGCCTTTTTCGCATGTTATATTCATCACTAATTTACTGTTTGAAATTTCAGACAGATGGTAAAGTAGCACGTTATGCCCCAGTCCCACTTCAACACGCGGTGGTACGATCCGTTACCATGGAAACGTCACGCGTTTTTAAACAGCAATCAGGACCGGGTGGAAAAAAAAAAAAAAACCAGGATTATGACTGGTCTAATGCTTATTCATGGTCTTGTCGGTGATGCTCCAGACCAGCATTTTTTACTGAGATAAATCTCGAGTGCATTACCATATCCACGATGTTCCCTCGACTCAATCACGCTCGGGTTCCAGCAGCTTATACCATATGGTGGAAAGGCAAAGCTCCGCCTATGATTCATGCTTAATGCTCTAAGAAGGTTGCCGATGACGCTGCTGCTGCTGTTGTTGTTGTTGTTGTTTATGCAGCACATACACACACATGCACATATGCAGAGGCTCGGGCCGCTTTGACTAACCCTCAGAGCTGCTACAGATCCGTCATAGCTTGTTGCCCCCACTACTCTCCGCGCCCCACGGCGTACTACGGATTAGGTGCAAACGCAGGAGAAAAATACGCTCTCCTCCAGCATGTCGAGAGCAAAGAGGAGAGGGGGGGGGAAAAATGACGAAGACATTAAAGCATTGTTTTCTCATCTGCTGCATTCAAAAGTGCTCCTTTCGCACGGGCTCGGGCTCGTCTTTAAAACCGGGCTACTCTTTCACGTCGAGGGTAATCGATTTTACATTAAAGAGCAGAACAGCGGGGGGAAAAAACAAGCTACTCTCCCGCCTCGAAAATGAGGTCAAAATCCTCAAGCTCCAAATTCTTCCTTTTAAAAGACAAAGACGCTGCGCTGTAAGAAGCGAACAAAAGAGCGTGTGTGATTCAATTAAAAGCCCTTATCCTGTTTCCTCAGATTGGGGGCTGAAGGGAGGAAGAAAGGCGCAAGCGAACAAGGGTTCATCCCTTTTTTTTTTTCTTTTTTTTTTGCACCTTCACCACCTGCTTCGTCTCAATCCCAAAAAAAAAAAAAAAAGCTGTTCCGCTGCACCTTTAGAAATCTTACCCTGCATTCCATGACCTCTGACCCACCCTCACCCTCTGACCCATGAGGTTTTAAGTGCTGTGTTGCTTGCGTGCGAGTGTGTGTTTTTACATGCGAGTGTGTGTGTGTGTGTGGGGACTTACTGCTCCTAACAATGCTGGATGATTAATGCTTTTCGAAAAACGCACACATCTACCTAATAGGATTCCTTTTGCATTAAGAGTCATGGGAAAAGGGATTTATGGAGTGTGTGAATGAGCGTCGCACTCGCAGCAACAGGGAAAAGACGTGCTGGTCGTTCGGTTCGGGATATGACCAGAGTTTTTTAAGAGGCACGGGGGGATTTGGGAGCTGGAACAGGAAATGTATCAGTAAAGAAAATTAACAATCTGTGCAGAGGCCTAGTTGGCTCGCAAGCCCTCCGCACACGGCATTCTGATCGTTTCGCAAATTTCCAGCCATGTGATTTCATTGTTTTACGCTGGATACAAACGTTGAGGAAATATCTCTCTGCGCACCCCTTTGTTTCGCCACATGATACGTTTGTCCTCGACAGGCCAGGCTTTCTTCAGAGGTGCTGTTACATGAACACACTGCGCTGACCCGTTGCGTCCTTCACGTTCAACAAGCACTTCCACCTGGCTCCAATGAAACACCAATTACTCCCAGCTATTCGAGTACGCTAACTCTTTACGACTCAGTAATTACAATGTAGGGAATACGTGGAATGTTTATCATCAGGAACCGCCTATCAATTATCGCTTTCTGACGGGTTTCGGATATCCGTTTGCAAATTACAGGCTGGAAATAAAAATTCTGTCACGCACTGGTGAAACTGCAACGTCTTTGGGCACATTGGACATGTGTTAACTTAGCCATAAGCCCAAAACGCTGGCTTTGCGTCGCTCTGGACGCGTGTCGGAAAGCTCCGGAACGTTAAACGTGGGAGAAAAAATCATGGTCGGAAAGTCGATACTAAAGCGCGGGCCACTTCCTCTCCGCGACTGGCCGGTATTGTAAGGTTGTATTCGGTAGACGCTTCGACAAAAATGGACGTGCTGCTTCAGGAGCTGCTGTCTGAGACGCGATATTACAATCAGACACTGTATTGGTCCACTAAAGACTTTTCATAGACATGAGACCAGCCTTCATTCTACATCGTGTTTCTGGTGAAGTCGATAAAGATCACATCGCTGCACTCTTTTTAACCGCCATCACTTTCCGACAATCTCCTTGCTTTTTAATACACTTTGTGCATCTGTCAACAAGCTTTCGTATTCGTAAAAATATTTTAGGCTGAGCTGCAAGCCACGAATGCACCACTGTCTGCACTTCTTCATCAGAAGTGATTAGTCGTCTTCGTAGGGCCAAACAGGTGAAAGTCCAATGGACTATGAAGGAGGATGCTTCAACTCTTCCTCCTTGATGGCAATAAACTCTTGAACCACAAAACACTTTCTCCATACTGAGTGAAAAGTCTTTGGTAGTTGACGGCACCAGATTCACCCTGAAATCATGGGTGGCACTCTAGCACTTACATTGATCGCAGCTCTAGCCAACCATGGGAAAGCGCTATCCTCAAAGTATGTTACGCCATGTGTTACGCCGTTGCTTCAGCAAGCTGTTCGAAAAAGATGCAGTTGGTTGACGTCACTTGTGTCGTGATGGTCTTCACCCTCCCAGGTTATTCGTTGTAGCACTTATGAGGGAGTGCCCTAGTGACTGGTAGGAATTGGCTACGACTAAATTAGGGAGAAAATCTGGAAAGAATTCAAAGAAGAATTTGACCCAAAAAGAAAGAAATAAACAAAATTTTTGGACCCTTTTTGACTTTTTTTTTATAAAATTTTTTTTTTTATACCAAAATCCTGCAAGGATCCAAGATCTTCAAACACTCGTGAAAGCCTTAAACATTCCAAGGTTTCAGAGGTTTGTTTTGGGAGCTTCTCTGGGATTTCCAAAGGAAGCGCAACCCAGGATTAAGACACAAAGAGCAGTTTCAAGGCACTATTAAAGCATAGTTTGTTTGCATTCCAGGATATTTTTTAGATTCCTGGACAAGTGGGGAAGAGAAAGAAAACAGCGGAGAAATGAACATGAACATGCAGGAGAACTGGAGCAAGGCCAGATCATTCGGCATCTCGGCTCATTTGGGAATTGGGCTCGGGGCTTTGCCCGGCTGTCGCACCAAGGCCGGCGGGTGTAAAGAGCAACGCGCCGACTTTCAAACGCTTGTCACAAAGCACAGCACAGTCCGGCTGCGGTGATCACTCCACACTGCTGTCCAGGTGCTCGAGCTGGGGCCGGGCCAAGGACACGTCAACATGCTAACAGAAAGAGCGAGCGCACAGAGTCTAAGCCTGCCGCATACCGAAGCGTTCCAGATCTCCTGAAGTGTAATGTTTGCATTCCTGCCGAATTAAAGAAAATTGTGCCAGTGATCCCCCTTCCAGGTGAAAGATGCCCTGAATTCCACTCTAATCCTGTTAACGACTCCATCCTGAGGCAGGGTTAACGTGAAACCGTGCTTAATCTAGGATTTAACTGTGCAGGAAATTGCATGTTGGTTTTTGCGCACCCTTTGCACTATTACATGCTAACACACGGCGCAAGCCACCACGCCGTCATCGCCATGTTCGGAACGGGTCTCGTGCGTCTATTGTAGCAGGAGGGAAGAAAGTCGATGAATTCCTGGTCGGAGTCGAAGTCCTCTCACAGCACGGGTAACCTGGTTTGACTCCTCGCGATGTTCTGCAATATGAAAAGGATTCAGGTTTAAATCCAAACTCCCTCCGTGTTCATCCCTCGGGCTCGAGCAACAGGCGTTTAAGAACGGCAGCTCAGGATGATGTAGGCTTTGCCGAAGCGACAGCAGCAGAAGCAGCAGGGTAAAACCATGTCACAAAAAAGAGCACACTGCTGGTTTTGTCTTACACTTCAACAAAGGCTAGAGGTGTACGCTGAGACAAAATAAGTGATGATTGGAGGTGAAAAGGAAAAAAAAAAAAAAAAAAAGGAGAGTATCCAGAGTTTATCCTGGAGTTAAGATGCCTCCTCCACAAACACAGAGAACCTGCCAGTGCTTGGATCTGACCTCACAATCTTCTGGATTACTGTACTAAACCATCCATTAAGGAAATCCCACATCATATACCATCTTAAACTGGTTTGGTCCTTAATATGGTGCTCTAGTTAGTTCACCGAAATGCCTCAGCACTCGTACCAGCGCCATGCTGCTTAAAAAAAATAATAATTAAAAAAAAAAGCACGTATGATCTATGATGTTACTTTGCAGACGACACACACAGCCACCATAATTCTTGTTGAAATTAATCTGCAAGTGCCTCAGAGTAACAACTGAACGAGACCGATCCTGTCCTCGTTATGCGGCAAGCTCATGCAACACAAGCTCAAGCCTTTTTGAGGTATTCGAGCTTGTTAAACAACACCGGGCCTTAGCGAGAACCCGGAAAAATTACACAAATGAGCACAAATTACACACTGGCATAATGACACTGCTATGAACCTTAATCAACTTAGCTTTTTTAGTTGCTAACTGTTTTATCTCTGTGAGAAAAAAAACAGAAGAATAGGTTCAGTCTCACCGGTGCGTCCACGTTATCTGGCTCATGCCTGCTCTCTGCCGCAATCGTTATGATGAGTAGCTGGAAGAAATGAGTCCATTCAGCCACGGCGGGGTTTCGCTGCGCTGACTCGCTCTAATTGTCGCTGAGCACTTCGCTCATTTAGTCCGAACTCAGCCTGGAGTCTCGAATGCACGATCGTACTTAAACTTACGGCATCGGACAATTAAACAATCAACACGGAGAGTCTCCGGTGGACGGGGTGCTGCTCGGAGATAACTACGCATTAGTGAAAAGTTAAAGCTTCGCTGTGTCGTGGTTTATCTGTAGGAAATCAGACGCGTTCTACGGCACTTCCCAGACTCGGCAGCCGGGCCAAACAATTACACTTGTACAGTATCAGCAAGGACAAACAACAATCATGTCTCCATGTTTGAAAGCAAACACAATTAATAGCTCTTGCGCTACGCCGGAGTGCCCTTCGGCTTAACAAGGCTCCGGCGCAGACGGCTGAATTTATAGTGCCAGGGCTGCTATTTGTTTAATATGGACAAAATAGCTACAAATTTCCCCATGCATACAGTACTGTGCAAAAGTCCTGAGCCCTCCATAATGTCTTCATTTGGTGCTTACAAAGAGCTAGACATTCTTGTACTTGTAAGGTAGTCTTGAGGAATAGTTCTCAGAGCTTCCTAAAGGACTTTGTCATTTTCACTCCAGTCCCTGTAAATGACTGTTTTTTGTTTGTTAAGCCACATAGATACCTATGGATCATGGAAGCATAAGCAAAGCATCCAACATGGAAGCCGGGAACCGGTGAGAAACGGGTGCAGATGATGGCATTGGTATACTGCCGCTTGGGACAGACGAGGAGAGAAATGAGGTCGTTGCTGAGGTTGTTACTGCACATAAACAACCAATTTTAAATGCCATCTTCAGGCGCTTTGCAGAATGTCACAGTAAAACTTTCCCTTCAATTTCTTTAATCTGATCTACAACAATTAATTAAACGAAAAAGAAACAAGGAGTGGCTCAAGACTTTTGCACAGTACTGTAATTATCTTAAAATAATAATAAGAAGAACTATTTAGTTTATATGCTCGTGACTAAACAGCTGTAAGGTTAAGTCCCACACCAAGGGTCTATTGGAAAAAAAATTTATTGTAAGCATGATTTTTATCAGTTCCTGAGTTTCTGTTAAAACAAACAGTACATTGGAACGTTTTAAAAAATAAATTCAACTTGTTAAAATGTCAAGCTTGCATTTATTACTTACAGCTTACTTCTACATTATACTTACTAAAAATAATATTTTGCTTATTACAAATCTGCCCATTAGGTCTAATGATTTCTTGGCATTTTCCAATCGAGATCTAAAACATTTCTTGCTTTTCCAGATGTAATTAGTGTGTAATTCTCCCAACTTTCTCCTGTACATCATTCATAATGACCATGAACTTGTGAGTTGCTCTTTCTTTGGATATGGGTCAATATTAAAGTATTTGACTGAACACCATTATAAATAACCACCAGACCCCTGTAGAAACACTGGATTCCATTAAAAACACAGCAAATATCTCCAGAATCCATTGGGGATCGCATATTAAGGAATGATTGAAAAACATACAAACGATTACAGAACCACTAGAAATCAGCAACCAGCAAAAACGTTCTATATTTTTTGTCATCACCGTTTCAGAAAAAGCTGGTTCGGGATCTAGTCTACTCTGACTACGATATCTATAGTGAAACCGTTCTGGCACTGAAAGCAGAGTAACACTCTTAACCCTTAACTACTCCACGATCCCATTCTTTAAAGTTCAAAACACCGGAAAAATGAACAAAAACGCGTGTACAAACAATCGATTGCGGTCGTAAAAGGCGACCATCTCTAAGCTAATAAAGATAAGCTCATCTTCAGACACTTGTTCTGATTTACAAATCATAAAAACCCACATGCTGGTTTTGAGCTCCGCGCATAAACAGTGGTGGGTTGATTAAAATTTACGACGGGCCGTGTTTATTGTGTTTGGCTTGGCCTTTTGTGGCCTTGAAACCTGAAACCTTGACAAAACCATTAGCCCCAGACTGAGAGAGGCCAGGTGGGTTTCGCCTTCTTGCTGATCTCTCTCAGTGTTCACTCTCTCTCTCTCTCTCATTTTTCTTCCCCCCCATCTAATCATCCCTCTATCTTTAAGCTTTCCATCCCCGTTTGCCTCTCTCAGCTCAGACACATAAAACTACATGACAGGCATTCCACGCCGTATAGGCTGTCTCTATCGCCGAGCCCATATGCCGGAGGAGCAATGCCTGACATTTCCTTAAGAAGTAAGAGAGCATGACTAGAGAGAGAGAGAGAGAGAGAGAGAGAGAGAGAGAGAGAGATGCCAATTTAAACAGAGTCTTAATGTATAAGCCTGTCTATTGCTTAGCTACAACCCTTAGGAGCTTGGCTTGAGGTCTTTCAATCAGGCTTAACTAATCCTAAATCCCCTGACTATCAAATCTTTCTTTTTTTTTTTTTTTTTTCAGTACCTGGATAAGGAAACAATCTTTGGGGGGGGGCATCAAACGTCCTGATTTTTCCTCATTACCAACATTTCACGGTCAACAGCAAGGAAAATCAAGTTCACCAAAAACAAACGTGAATTCAAACATGAGATCACCTTGAAGCTCTTGTTTTGAAGACGAAAACTATACTGCAGTTAGCCTAAAACTAGCTAGTTTGCTTTAATGACCGTGTTTGATGAATTAGCAAACCGTTGGGCCCCCTCAGAAACAGGAATTAAAATTATTCCTGTATTTATGGTGAAGTTACTAAAATTCTGGCTTTCATAATAAGTAAATTTCTGAAAACCTTCCTGAGGAAAAATCAGTTAAGCTTTTTTGTAATACCCTTAAACGTTAGCTTGCTATCTAGCTAACCCGGCTAGCAAACTTCCCCTCATATGTTCTTGTTTTCTTTCCTGTCTGTTGTAAATTTTATCCTTTGTGTTGTTATAACTGTTTTCATTGCTGTTATAAGCTATTATATTGAGATATTAATTAGAATAGCAAAGTTTAAAATCAGCCAGCTAAGCTTGCCTGCTAGTTTAAACATAGCTTTTTTTGCTATACCAGTACAGCGCCATGTTTCGTCAGCTGACTAGCTCAGAAGATGCTGAAAATTAACTTAAAAAATTTTTTTAAATTCAAATTAAAGTATAGTAGTACCTCAGCATACGAACATCCTGCCTTACAAATTTTTACCTTAAGAACTGAAATTTAACAAGAAATCATTTCCAGCATACGACCGAAGTGAGCTAAACCGAGCGCCGGCTAAGTTTTCAGTTTAGTTTTTGAAGCCGTATCATAAATTAAGGTTAAGTGAGGTTTAATGTACGTTTATTTCATTAATATCTTCATGAAATAGTTCATTTACACGTCTGTTCTACATGTTTTTATACGCAAAAATCTGATTATATTGTTGAAAATTGGTAACATTGTTAACATTTTTGAGTGGCTGGAACGGGTTATCTGTATTTACATGATTTTCTACGGGAAAATGTTTCGAAATACAAAATTTCGACTTAAGAATTCGCCTCTGGAACGGATTCTATTTATATGCCGAGGTAAAACTATATTTGTCCAAGCTAAGCAGGTATTTTAGGACATGCGGTGTATGAAGCTTTAGAAATTATCTTCAATATTTGCTTTTTTTTTTTTCCCCCAAAGTAAATGAAGGAAATGCTCATTCCGCTTTGCTCGGCTCTCCCCGTCACGCTGTAAACACACTAACCCTAACGAGTGACCTTTTATGGTCGAGGCCTGGATGCAATTTACTCGTCCCAAAGCCCAAGTAAAAACACACAGAGCACAGAACACACGCTATTTCACCTCGTCCCGCGTTGCACCCGCAGGACCCAAATTGCTTTTTCTTTTGCGTTAAATAATTCAATTGCAGCCATCTGGATGCCGTGTGATCTAATTCAGGGCTTGGTCGGGCCGCGCTGGCTTCGGGGTGACGGCGGACAAACGCAGAGATTATCAGCTACGGCTGGAAAGGAACAAACACCGGAATGGCACACGCTCGGGTGTTAGGGTTCAGACCGCTGCTTTTACGGACAGCGCGATTAAATAAGAGATGCCGTTTATCTCTGGGGTTAAGTGTACATGTCGGGGATGTTTTTTTGCATGTCCTTTCAATCAACACTCGTGTGTGAAACCCGCCCGCTATCGACCCGCAGGCCGATCGCAGGGCGGCAGATTGGACGACGATGAGCGCCTGATGACTCTCCGTTTCCAAAACAATCACACTCCGTCAACAAAGCTCTTCAGACCTCGAGGGGGGGAGAGAACCTCTGAAAACTCACACCTGGCTGAAGAGAGAAAGGGAAAGAGAGAGGGGGTGTAAGAGGAGGAGGAGGAGGAGGAGGAGGAGGGGGAAAATGTGTTGAGTGAGAGAGAGAAAGAGGGCGAAGGGAGGGAGAGAGATACAGAGAAATCAATTGAAAGATGAAGAAAAGCAGGAAAAAGTGGAGAGAATAAGCGTGTAAACAAAAGGGAGAGGCGCAGAAAGGGAAATAATGGAACAAATTTGTGAACCAAGACAAAGAGAGAGAGAGAGAGAGAGAGAGAAAGAAGAGCAAAAAGGAAAATCAATTGAAAGGGAGGAAACGGAAAAAGTGCAGAACATCACAGGACATGGAGAAATTAAAATGGAAAAAGAAAGTGAACAAAGTGATAGAGTGAGAAAGAAAAGGGCAGGAAACTTTATTATTGTTATTGTTGTTATTATTATTGTTATTGTTAATATTGCTATTATATAGTTTTAAAAAAAACGTCATCTTTATGTATTGTTTTAGTTATTTAGTGTTTTTATTATTCCTTATTATAATAGCTCCTTCTTTTTCTTTACCTTAATGCTTGTTTCCTTTCTTACTTCATATTAACTTCATTTTGAATCATCATCATCATCATCATCATCATCATCATCATCTCACCCATTTTCCCTCCATCACTTTTTCCTTTTGCCTTTCATTTTCAGTTTCCTTTCATTGTCCTCAAGTCTTCAATGCATTGCTTATTTCATTTCATTTCCTTTCGATTCATATCACACACACCGGTACATTTCTTTAGATAAAGATCAGGTTTGTTAGCATAAAGAAAAATAAACAGTTTCCTGTTTGCTAACTTCTTTGGTCTGTTTTTCACTTATTTTTTCTTTCATTATTATTATTTTATTTATTTATTTATTTGAATCCTTTGTTTTTATTCCATTGTGCCGTGACTCTTGTTCTTTGGGAACAGAATGTTCTTTTCTTCTTTAAAAAAAAAAAAACCTAAACATACTTCTTTTCTTCATCATTTTTCTTTAATTATTATTTCAATACGTTTGTTCATGTTTTCGCTGCATTACACAGGATTAAAGCCTGTCTTTACTCGGTTCGGTACTTTTAACAATAGGGAACTTGCTAGAACTTGGGAGGTAACGTTCATGTTTGCCGAAAAGAGAGAGAAAGACGGAGGGGGGGAGAGAGAGAGAGAGAGAGAGAGACGGAGAGAGAGACGGAGAGAGAGACGGAGAGAGAGACGGAGAGAGAGACGAAGAGACGGAGAGAGAGACGGAGAGAGAGAGAGAGACGGAGAGAGAGACGGAGATAGGGGCTTTGGTCCTGCTGAAAAATGCTAGTGTTAGCTGCAGGTGATAATGACTGTTTTACACCTGGGGCCTGCTGCTCCTTCATCTCTCTCTCACACACACACTCCACAATCCATTATCTTCTTCACTCCAGCTTTTCCCCAGCGTTCCTGCGCAGGATCAGATGTTTGCAAATGTTTGGAAAATGTTGGACGCTTTAGAAGCAGGAAGAATCGGCAAAGCTACTGCAGCGTGCGGAACTACAACAAGGCGTAATTGCATCCACATGTGCGACATATGAGTGTGTGTGTGTGTGTGTGTGTGTGTGTGTGTGTTCCTCTGTCTCTGTCTCTCTGTGCTTGAAATAGCAGATTAAGTGGGCAAAGTGGTTCAGAGCTGAACTTTGCTGACCTCGTCTCAGTTCAGAAGAAAGTGTGTGCAGGAAGAAACACACACACACACACACACACACACACACACACACACACACACACACACACACACACACACACACACACAGAGAGAGAGAGAGAGAGAGAGAGAGAGAGAGAGAGAGAGGTGTCGACTTATAATCACATTAACAGCCACCTGTAAGGAATCACTGTTATTAAGAGCACTCTTCGACTGATTAGCCCTTGAGTCATACAGCTCCAAGGAGCAAACACACACACACACACACACACAAAACAAGCATACGGCAGCACTCATTCACAAATTTCCCCTGTAAATACACCAAAAACAAAGATGCTAAAAAACCCAAACAAGTTCCTGTTTTTCTGCGGCTGAATCTCAAATCATGGGAGATTCTAGTGCACTGTGTAGGGTCACACTGGTAGTGCGCTCGAGGACGTGTTAACTGAGGTATGTAGCGATTGAAAATTTGAAAAATCACAGCTCTCTCACGATCTTGTTTATCATATACACGCGCACTTTCATTAACTAATAAAATACATATAAATACATGTTAATGTGGATGTATAGTATCACGCGATTCTGGATGGTGAGCCAATAAATAAATAAATAAATAAATAAATAAAAGTCTGTCTTATTTTACCTGTAAAAAAAAAAAGATAGAAATATAACTAACTCTTTTGGTTATTATATGGTTATTACATTAGACACTGATCAGCCATAACACTCACTCACTCATCATCTACACCGCTTCATCCTGTATTCAGGGTCGCGGGGGGCCTGGAGCCTATCCCAGGAGGGCAATTCGGAAACGCTGTAGGAGGAAACCGGAGAACCCGGAGGAAACCCACCAAGCACAGGGAGAACATGCAAACTCCACGCACACAGGGACGGGACTCAAGGCTGGCTGGGAATCGAACCCGGACCCTGGAGGTGCAAGGCGACAGTGCTGACCACTACACCACCGTGCCGTCATAATGATAACACTGAATATTAATTACGTAATATGAAATTAGAAACGGGTTCATGGGCGCCTGAGGCTCACGTATGGCCAAGATCAAGTCAAGTCAAGATCAAGTCAAGTCAGCTTTTATCGTCACTTCAACCATATACAGATTAGTACACAGTGAACCGAACCAACGTTCCT